>JAJOOH010000308.1:0-52409 GCA_029582605.1 Solanum gracilifrons | reverse complement strand
ATGGTGGAAAAAGCCCTAGTTGAACATTAGGATCATGGGTTTGGTCTTGGGTTGATATATTGATATAATCCGGGTAAATTAGGCCTTGTTTATTGATACTTGCGTTAATTACTTGTTTATAGACCAAGAACAAGTTGAAAGACTTCAAAAAGGGAAGGTTCATGTGTCTTAGGAGTATTCAGGCTTAGTTTTGAGGTAGGTTATGGTTTGACTTCTTGTTATGTTATATATGCTTGTTCATTGCTTCATTGCTTCATTGTACGCATGTATGTATGTGAATAGGGAAACACAAACCGAATCAGATGAAATGATTATATGTGAACAATTACATGCCATGAACCTATTGCTTGACTGTGATTATGTGCACTGTTCATTTTGGTGTGATTGTGACTGTGGTTGTTCTGACTAGACCGAGTGTCACGTTCTAACATATATATTGGATCGGGTGTCACGTTCTGACACATATATTGGACCGGGTGTCACGTTCCGATACACTAGCCGCTTGGGTGTGGGTTCCATGAGATAACCACTTGTGATTGTTACATAAATAACTACCTATGGTTGTTGGGAAATTGTATGTTGCTCCTAAAATGATGATTGAATTATGCATTATGTATATGTTTGTTTACTGTGATGTAATGACTTACTTGTAATACGCTACTAGAGTAATCGTGTAATCCTTCCAGAACACAATGGTTTCGTGTACTAATACTACACTTGCCCTTTCTTTGTTGAATACAGGGCTGCTTCAGGCGGGTACTGACAGACCTCAACTAGGAGATCTTTGATCGAGACCAAATTCAAGGGTGAACCAGTTCTTTCAGGCTGCCATGGATCTGTCACTAGTTTCGTCCATTCCTTTCGAACTCAAACTATATGTTTAGGTTGTTTATGTTTAGTTTTCGGGGTTCCACCCCTTTTTCTTAGTCTTGTTGGTTAATAGAGTTTTGGTACAATGACTAGGGGTTGAATTTCTCAATAGTGTTTTTGTTAGACCTTCGAATTTTATGGGAATTTCGTATTTTATTTAGTCATTTAAACCTTCTTCTGTATCTTTAAATGTTTTAGTTTTCTTAAACTTGCTTAGTTGGGTTGTAGTAGTGGTTCTCCCACTGGAGGGTTGGTGTGGGTACCTATCACGGTGGTCTGGGTCGTGACAAAGTTGGTATCAGAGCCCTAGGTTCGTTGATCTCATTGTACCAAAACAAGTCTAGTATAGTCTTGCGGAACGGTACATAGACGTCTAAATTTTTCTTTGAGAGGCTACATAAAATCTCTCTGCCTTATTCTCCTTTCGTGTTATGACTTGATTCCAATTGTTATCTGGTGATCCAAATTGGTATAAATCTCCTTCACTCTTTTGTCCATAAATGGTTAACATGCGATACAATAGTGTCAGGCCTGTAGCTCCCTTCAATGAGCCAGCAGAGGAGTCCGCAGCCAGAGGTCATGGTCAAGGCAGACGTAGGGGAAGAGGAAGGGGTAGGGGTCGAGGAAGAGTGGTACCCACCAGGGGTGGATCCCCAACGGAGAATGTTCCTAAGGAAGTGGCCCCTTCTGCACCCCAAGAAGAGGTATAAGAGAATGTGGAGATTGAAGATGCAAAGGATGATGGACTAGAGTAGGATGCGCAGGGTGGGAATACCAGCATTCCACCCTTAGACCTAGTGTTAACTCAACAAATCATGACTTTTTAAAGAGGTTGGTCAGCCCCGGAGTCCTTCACACACTGCAAGCTTCTCAACCTCCAATCAACAGGCCCGTTAATGATACTATTCCCAAGGTGGATGGAGCATTAGGCACTGATACCTTCTTCTTTTCCCTATTGGGTCCTGTGTGACTGGTACTGAGCATAAGATGTTGACTAAGTTTTTGAAGCTGAAGCCGCCTGTGTTCAATGGTTCTAAGAGTGAGGATGCCTATGAGTTCATTTTGGATTGCTACGAGAGACTTTACAAGTTAGGCATTGTACACCAGGATGGAGTACAATTTGTGACCTTTCAGCTACAAGGTGAGGCTAAGCAGTGGTCGAGGGCCTATGTAGAATGTAGATCACCTGTTTTTGCCCCACTCACTTGGATGCAATTCCATGCTCTGTTCTTGGAGAAGTATGTACCCAGACTTTGAAGGATTGTAAGAAGGATGAGTTTATGGCTTTAGAGTAGGGTGACATGTGTGTAGCTGCCTACGAGGTGAAGTTCCATGCCTTGTCCATATATGCTACCCAATTGTTAACTACAGAGGATGAGAGGATTCATCTATTCGTCAAATGATTGAACCCCGAGTTGCAGGTATTGTGTGTTCACATGACCTCTGCAGGTAAATTTTTAATGAGGTGACAAACTTTGTAAAGAAAGTGGAAGGAGTTCGACGTGATGGGCAGACCAAGGCTTTGGCTAAGAAGTGCTAGAGCACAAGTAACTTTCATGGTTCCTACTCCAGAGGTTCATATAGGCCGATGATTATAGCTCGGCCAATTTAGTCAGCCCTGCCCGCTTCTACAGGTGGTTACTTGGGACCATAGCAGAATTCCATCCAGGAGAGTTAGGGATCTGCACCTACGTCACATAGCATGACATCTTCTGAACGCAATTATTACAATTGTGGATAGCCTGACCATATGAGGAGAGATTGTCCCCATCCGCGCATGTCTGACCCCGTTCAACAATAGACCAGAGCAGTGGTACCAATAAGCAGTGGTAGTAATGGTAAAGAATGTCCACAAGGTGGGCGAGAAGGAAATCAAAGGTGTCGTGGAGGCCGGGGAAATGGTAATGCAGATAGAGGAGTAGTTCAGCCAGGCAAGTAGGTTGCCCGTCAAGATGGCATGGATCGGTTTTATGCCTTTTCGGGCAAGACCAAGGCTGAGGTGTCTGATGTAGTGATCACATGTACTATTCTTGTCTGTTATCGGATGGCTACTATTTTGTTGGATCCGGGTTCTACTTATTCAATTGTGTCAGTTCAGTTTGCCTTGGGATTTGATGAGGTATGCGATGTGCTTGATGGCCCCATCTATGTTTCTACCCAGTTGAAGAGTCTATCATAGTCACTCGTATGTATCGTGCTTGTCCTGCTTTGTTTATGGGTTTTCAAACTTGGGCTGACTTGGTTATTCTAGATATGACTGACTTTGATATAATCTTAAGCATGACTTGGTTATCCCCTTATTATGTTGTGCTTAATTGTAATGCTAAGTCCGTGACTCTAGAGATCCCGAGTAGTGAAAGGTTAGCGTGGGAAGGGGTGTACAAACCTAAGCCAACTAAGGTCATATCTTTCGTTCAGGCTAGGAAACTGGTGGGGCAGGGGTGTTTGGCATATTTGGCTTATATTCGGGATGTTAATGCTAAGTCTCTCTCTATGAAGTTTATTCCTATAGTGTCTGAATTTAAGGAAGTGTTTCCTACCGATTTGCCTGGTAAGCCTCAGTATGGGATATAGATTTCTGCATTGACTTGAACCAGACATTCACCCCATCTTCATTCCTCCTTATCGCATAGCTTTGACAGAATTAAGAGAGCTTAATGTTCAAATCCAGGATCCTCTTGATAAAGGTTTCATCCGTCCTAGTGCTTCCCTGCGGGGTGCTCCTGTCTTGTTTGTTAAGAAGAACAATGGTAGTATGAGGATGTGCATAGACTACTGGCAGTTGAATAGGGTCACCATTCTAAATAAGTATATTATGCCTCGGATAGATGATCTCTTTGACTAGTTGTAGATCAGTTTTCTCTAAGATTGACCTAAGGTCTGGTTATCATCAGTTAAATATTAGGCTTGAGGATGTACCCAAAACGGCATTTAGGACCCGCTATGGACAGTATGAGTTCTTACTGATGTTATTTGGGTTGACCAATGCCCTCGAACCTTCATGAGTTTGATGAACAGTGTGTTCAAACCCTTCCTGGATTCTTTTGTTATCGTCTTTATTGATGACATCTTGGTTTATTCGAAGAGTAAGGAAGAGGATGTCGAACATCTTCGCATCCTTTTTGGTGTCCCTAGAAATCAGAAGTTGTATGCAATATTTTCCAAGTGTGAGTTCTACTTGACTTCAGTTGCCTTTTTGGGGCGCGTGGTTTCAAATGAAGGAGTAATTGTAGATCCCAAAAAGATCTAAGCAGTCAAGAATTGGGTCTGACCTAGCTCTGTGACTGAAGTTAAGAGTTTCATGGGGTTCGCTAGCTACTATCATCGGTTTGTGAACAATTTTGCTTCTATCGCCACGCTTTTGACAAGGTCAACTAAAAAGGAGGTGTCTTTTGAGTTGATTGACAAATGTGAAGAGAGCTTCCATAAACTCAAGAATCTTCTGACCATAGCACCTATTCTAACACTGCTGATGGAAGGTAAATATTTCATTATTTATTGTGATGGTTCACATTCGATCTTGTATGCTGTCTTGATGCACGAAAGAAATGTCATGGCTTATGCATTGCGATAGCTGAAGGTGCATGAGAGAAATTACCCGACACATGACTTAGAGTTGGCAGCGGTAGTGTTTGCTCTCAAGATATGGTGGCATTACCTTTATGGTGTCAAGTGTGAGGTGTTTACTGATCATCGTAGTCTACAACATGTATTCAGTCAAAAGGACCTGAATCTGAGGCAGAGAAGGTGGATCGAGTTACTCAAGGATTTTGATGTTACCATCAAGTATCATCCGGATAAGGAGAAATGTTGTGGTAGACGCACTAAGCCAAAAAACGGTAAGTATGGGTAGTCTAGCTTGTTTGGGTGTGTCCAAGCGACCCTTGTCCAAGGATATTCAGACCTTTGAGTATAAGCTCATGCAGTTGGGAATCTCGAAGAAAGGTGGGGTGTTAGCTAACATTGAGATTAGGCCCATATTCATTGAGGAGATCAAGGCCAAGCAGTTTGAGGATGGGAGTTTGAATGAGCTCATAAAGAAGACATTGTCTAGTAAGGCCCAAGATCTGGTTCTTGATGCGGGAGGTGTGCTCAGTTTTAAGGGAAGAATTTGTGTTACCCGACTGGATGACTTGATTCAGAAGAAGTTGATAGAATCTCATGGTTGATGGTATTCCAATCATCTGGGTGTGATCGAGATGTACTGAGATTTGAAACGACTTTATTGGTGGTCTGGTATGAAGAAAGACATAGCTGAGTTTGTGGCTAAGTGCCAAAACTGTCAGCAAGTAAAGTATGAGCACCAAAGGCCTGCAGGTTTGCTTCAGCGAATTCCAATTCCGGAATGGAAGTAGGAAAGGATAGCTATGAATTTCATGGTTGGTCTTCCCAAGACCTTGGAAAAGTTTGACTCCATTTGGGTGGTGGTTGATATGATGACTAAGTTAGCCCACTTCATTTCAGTCAGAGTAGATTATAATGCTCAGCAGTTGGCTAAGGTTTATGTGAAAGAGATAGCGAGGCTGCATGGTTTGACCCTTTATATCATCTCGGACCGTGGCACACAGTTCACATTCAAGTTTTGGGGAAAATTACATGAGGAATTGGGCACTCAACTCACTTTTAGCACCGTATTCCATCCATAGACTGATGGGCAGTCAGAGAGAACTATTCAAGTGTTAGAGGACATGTTTAAAGCATGTGTGATTGACTTTGGAGGGCATTGGGATAAGTTCCTACCTTTGTGTGAGTTCTCCTATAATAATAGTTACCTCTCCAGCATTGACATGGCACCGTTCGAGGCACTTTATGGGAGGTGATGTAGATCACCCATAGGGTGGTTTGAGACTGTAGATGTAAAACCTTTAGGTATTTATTTGGTGAAAGATGCTTAGGATAAGGCAAGAAGCATCCAAGCTAAGCTTCTAGCAGCCCAGAGTCGACAGAAAAAGTATGCAGACCGCAAGGTAAGGGACATGTCACGCCTCGAGCCTATATCCTGGGTGGGACTGACACTCGAGAAGCATTGTTGGCCCCAACTGAACCCTTGGCCTGGCTTATCACTTAGCGGAAGAGTTAAATAACTTGAAACAATCTCAAAATATAAACTCATGCAATAAACATAGAATATCTTAAAAGAAACATTCAACTAGCCAAAATGGCAAATCAAGTCTCAACATCAAACAACTGAAATATTAGACTAAAGAACTCATATCTAACTATCTATGAAGCCTCTATATACTAAGAGGGATGTCGGGACAAGACCCTGATCATCCTAACAACTGAAATAACCAAAAGCAATAAAGCAAAATATAACTAAATGGGTCCTCCGGAAAGCAAAAAGGCTTACCAACTGACTCTGAGTGCTCAACTGGATCAACGAGGCGCTGGATGCTGATCTTGATTACCTATATCTGAATCATAAAACGATGTAGGCCAAATAGCATCAGTACATTGAATGTATGAGAAAGCGAAGGGAAAACGAAACATGACATAGCTTGAACTATATTTTGAAAGAAACACTTACCTCAACTTTACTCAACACAGAAATAAACAATAGTAAAGGTGCAGTTTATATAAATCATTTAAACAGTAAATAACAACTCAATGTATTTAAAGAAATACAATAACAACTCAATTTATAGATAAAGTAATATAATCTTGTGGGAGTTTCTCTAACCGACAACCATCACTATGAGCTATATGATGATACAACGTTTCGCCCATGCTGCTAGAACTGTCATATACCTTGACAGAGTATAGAACCTCTCAACGAAGTGGATCTACTAGGCTATGCTAAAAATAACTAATGAATCATCTAAAAAGTACGACCCATTCTATCCACGATGGCTACATGGTTTAAGGAGGCTTGAGTTATTATGAACTCATCCCCATATCGGTGCTGAATACCACTCCCAAAATACTCAGCTCATACGTTTACAAACAAAAACTCTTTTCGTGGTTATAGAGAATTACTCAAAACTATCTCAAAGGTTCTCTTGGAAATAAGTGTTTTCTCTCTTATTTAAATGTCAAAACATTTACTTTTTGGGAATACTTAGTTCCCATACACTGGTTTTGAAGAAATGAACTTCATTTGTTACTCTTACTTAACTCAAAACTCAAGTCTTAAAACAAGTTTAAAACATTTGCAAAAGACTTTTTGAAAGGACTCTAAGAACTCTCTCGACTTGGCTCTTAACTTTCCTCGAATTGGAATTTTTGGAATCAAGGATTGTGATTTGTGATAGGAAAGATCTCATGATGTTTAGGAGTGGTTTTAGATAGTTAAACATGAGAAACGATCAAAAAATCATTGTTCGGAAAAAAGGACACGACGCAGAGATGCATTTAAATATTTGATCACGAAATTTATTTTTGAAACAGAGGAGTCAGAATCTTCTCCGCGACACAGAGGTGATTTTTGTGCACTGGAGGAGCATGTCCGCGACGCGGACTTCCATGCCGAAACCTTCTCAACTTTTTCCTTCTCCATTTTCTCACCCCAATTCGCCTAAATTCAATTCTTTTTCTTAATTCCTCTTTAGTTTCAGGTACCCAGTATATGTAGACACGATTCCAACTCAAAACAACTCTAAAATTGACACGATTCCATCAAGAACTCAATAATACCATTAAATCTCAAGAACTAAAGCCAACTTCAAGAACATAATTCAAGAACATCATACTTTCAACTTTGTAGAATGAATTCCGCTGAAATAATCATGATTGGCTCATGGGTGAATGAACCCAATGCTATGAAAGTCTCAAATACTTCGTAGGATTGAATCCTTGGAGAAATCCACAACCAAAATTGCAAGAACTTGACGAATCTTGAACTTTTTTTCTCCTTTCTCCTCTTTGCTCTTCTCTCACAGTGCTAGCATATTTCTTAATTGCTTAAACTGAACTAACTCACTTAATACCCCAAATAACTAACTAAAACTGAATTAGTTTAATTGGGTAATGAAAAGACCATAATACCCTTTAAAAAGTCGGTTTTGACTTTCCTTATCTAGACAACCCTACTTCAAATGGGCATATCTCCCTCATACTAACTTGAAATTGAGTAAAATCGGTGGCGTTGGAAAGATAATTCAAAGATATTTCCTACGGTATCTTGTAAAACACCTAAAGCATCCTGAGCTAGGAGTTATGGTTGTTTGAAATTGACCCAAAACTCAAACCTAACATAACTTAAACAATTTTCCAGATTCTTTCCAAAAATGACTCTTTCTAATTCCATCTCTTTAACTTAGCGAGGTGTTACAGTATATCTCCCTTGGGAACATTCATCCTCGAATGAGATTACTCTTAGTAGACTAAGGGAATAACGTCTAACATTCAGCTCAAACACCTAACTAGCAAATCTAACACATCAAGCATATAAATTAAATAGTACTAAGAAGAGATGTGGATACCTCTTATACATATCCTCTTCAGCTTCCCAAGTAGCTTACTCAACAACCATATTTCTCCAAAGAAATTTGACTGATGCTACTTCCTTGGTCCTCAACTTGCAAACCTGATGGTCTAGAATCTGAACATGGAGATCCTTATAAGACAAGCTATCCTTGATACCAAATCTTAAGTTGGTATAATAAGTGAAGGATCTCCCATGCAGTTCTTCAACATGGACATATGAAATACCGGATGGACCGCTGCTAACTCTTGTGGTAGCTCTAACTCATTAGTTACATTGCCAATCCACTTGGATATTCTGTAAAGACCAATATACAGGGAACTAAGATTACCCTTCTTCCAAAATCTCATATCACCCTTCATGGGTGAAACTTTCAAGTATACCCAATCATCTACCTCAAACTCTAACTCACTCCTCCTAACATCAATATAGGATTTCTGACGACTCTGCGCTATTTTCAACCTTTCTTGAATCACTCTCACTTTCTCCATAGCTTGATGAACTAAGTCTGGTCTTATCAACCCATCTTTACCAACTTCAAAGCATCCAATAGGAGATCTGCATCTTCTCCCATAAAGAGCTTCATAAGGAGTCATCTGGATGCTAGAATGGTAACTATAGTTATAAGCAAACTCAATCATAGGTAGGTGATAATCCATTACCTTTGAAATCAATCACACAAACCCTCAACATATCTTCTAAAGTTTGAATAGTTCGCTTGGCTTGACCATCTTTCTGAGGACGAAAAATAGTACTTAAGTTCACCTTTGAACCTAAGCCTTTCTGAAAAGATTTCCAGAACTGTGCAATAAATTGTGCGCCTCTATCTGATATAATCAAAACAGGAACACCATGAAGTCTAACTACCTCTTGAAGATAAAATTTGGCATAATACTCCGATGAATGGGTAGTCTTTATCGGCAAAAAGTGGGTAGATTTTGTCATTCGATCAACAATCACCCAAATGGAATCATGTTGCATGCGAGACTGCAAGAAACCAGTAATAAAGTCCATATTGATCATCTCCCACTTCCACTCCGGAATCTCTATATTCTGAGTCATACCAGCGGGCCTTTAATGCTATACCTTAACTTCTTGGCAATTCGGGCACTTAGCAATAGATTCTGCAATGCCCATCTTCATACTACTCCACCAATAAACTTCTCTCAAGTCACGATACATTTTTGTGGAACCCGGATAGATAGAATATCTAGAGCTAAGGGCTTCCTCCATGATCCTCTCTCAGAGTTCATCCACCCTTGGTATACACAGCCTATCTTGATACCTCAACACACCATCTCCCCCTTGTTTAAAAGCCATTACTTTTTGCCTATGAACATTTGCCTTCAATTCAAGCAAAATAGGATATTCGTCTTGTTTCTCTTTCACTTTTGACACTAATGATGATTCATCCCCATTCACCACCACTACTCTTCCTTCGCTGGAATCCATTAGGCAAACTCCCAATCGTGCAAGTATGTGAACATCTTTCGCTATCTCTCTCTAGTCTTCATCAGCTTAGGCGGTACTACCCATAGACAACCTGATCAAAACATCAACAACCATATTAGCCTTACCTGAGTGATATAGAATACTCATGTCATAATCCTTGAGTAACTTTTATCACCTCCTCCATCTGAGATTAAGCTTTTTATGACTGAACACATACTTAAGGCGCTTATAATTGTTGAACACATCTACATGAACACCATAAAGATAGTGATGTCATATTTTCAAAGCAAATACTATGATAGCCAACTCTAGATCATGGGTTGAATAATTCTTCGCGTGAACTTTCAGCTGTCTGGAGGCATAAGCTATAACTTTACCATTTTGCATTAGCAAACAACCCAAACCAACTCTAGACGCATCACAATACACCACAAAACCTTGTATGTGTACCTTCTGGTAAGTTCAATACTGGGGAAGTAGTCAACGGCTTTTTTAATTCCTGAAAGATTTTTTCAGAAACTTCAAACCATTGAAACTTCACTGTTTTCTAAGTCAACTTGGTCAAAGGGGATGAAATAGAAGAGAACTCCTCTACAAATCTTCTATAATATCCATCCAATCCCAAAAAACTCCTAATATCAATTGGAGATATGGGTCTAGGCCAATTCTGCACTTCCTCTATCTTCTAGGTATTAACTCTAATTTCCTCACCGAAAAACAATGTGGCCTAAGAATGACACAGACTCAAGAGAAAAGTCACACTTAGAGAACTTGGCATACAACTCTCTATCCTTTAGAGTTTGGAGAACTATTCTGAGATGGCTAGCATGATCTTCCACATTCCTCGAATAGATTAGAATGTCATCAATGAATACACTAACAAACATACGTAAATAAGGCTTGAATACTCTATTCATAAGGTCCATGAATGCTGCAGGTGCATTAGTTAAAACGAATGACATGATCGAAAACTCATAATGACCATAATGGGTGCTAAAAGATGTCTTTGGAATGTCACATTCCCTTACTCTTAAGTGATGGTAGCCAGAGGTCTATATTAGAGAAACAAGTGGCACCCTGAAGTTGATTAAAGAGATCATCAATTCTCGAAAGAGGATACCCATTCTTGATAGTAACCTTGCTCAACTGATGGTAATCTGTACACATTCTAAGGGAACCATCCTTCTCCCTAACAAACAAGACTGGAGCGCCCTAAGGTGGGACACTTGGCCGAATAAAGCCCTTAACAAGGAGATCTTTCAACTGTTCTTTTAGATCTTTTAACTCTGCTAGTGCCATTCTATGTGGTGGAATAGATATTGGACGAGTATCAAAAAGAATATCTCTACCAAAGTCAATTTCTCTCTAAGGAGGGACTACGGGTAGATCATCTGGAAAGACTTCTGGAAACTCACTCACGACTAGAACTGACTCAATATGAGGTGTCTCAACAATAGAATCATTTACTTGGACTAAGTGATAGACACAGCCGTTGGAAACTAACTTTCTCAACCTAAGGTACGAAATGAAACAACCCTTAGGCACTACTGAACTACTACTCCACTCTATAATTGGCTCATTAGGAATTTGGAACCTAAAAATTCGAGTTCTACAATCAATAGAGGCATAACTGGAACGAAGCTAGTCCATACCTAGAATGACATCAAATCTACCATGTCTAACTCAACTAAATCATCCATGGTTCTCTTGTGATCGATGCAAATACACAATCACGATAGACTCTCGCAGATAGAATAAACTCACCAACATGTATAAAAACACTGAAGGGCTCACAAAGTTTCTCAGGATGAACATCAAAATTCATTGCAACATAGGGAGTCACAAGAGATAGACTCGCTCCTGGATCTAACAAAGCATAAACGTCAAAAGTAAAGACTTTGATCATACTAGCGACAATATCTGGAGAATACTCTTTCTCTTGAAGACTAGTGATCACATAAAGGTGGTTTAATCCTTCGCCAGTACCTGAAGTAGCTCCTCTAGCTGCAGTCATGTCTGGTGGAGCAACTAAAGAAGATTGGGCTCAATTCACCTATTTCCATTTTCTTGCCTGTTCTTCGGACACTCTTTCATGAAGTGACCCTCTTGATCGCACTTGGAACATCCTGTAGAGCCATCATGACAAGGACCGAGGTGGTTCCTACCACACCTAGCACATGTAGGAGCCCAGTTACCTCCTTGTGCCAAACTACCTTGAGACTGAGTAGGTCTAACTCTGAAGTTCTGCGAATTCTGACTATTATACTCACCTTTGTTCTTTGGTGTAGGTGCACTAGCAGATGATGGAGCAGGTCCCTTTTGCTTATGTTGAAAGGAGGAATAGTTCACATTACTCTTTTTCTACCCGGACTCATTCCCTGTCTTAGCCTTTTTGTTTTTTGAATTCTTCCCTATCCCTCAGCTTCTCTTCCTCAACCTGCTGCACATAAACCATCAACCTTTCTATATCCATGTCCCCTATTCGCATAGCTGCCTTTCCCTCTTTGGTTGACAGATGAGACAACCCAACAATAAACAAACTATCTTGCTTCTCATATCCGCAACCATCTCCGAAGCATATCGGGAAAGTTGGGTGAACTTCAAACTGTACTCATGAACACTTAGTGAATCCTGCTTAAAAGAAAGGAATTCTCGTACCTAGGCTTCTCACAGTTAATGAGGAAAGAAACTCCCTAAGAAAGACTCCTCAAACATAGCCCAACTAACAATTGGTGCACCCTCAGTTCTACCCTTCTTCCACTGGTTAAACCAAGTCCTAGCAACACTCTTCAGTTGATATGCAGCTAGTTCCACTCACTCTGCATCAGCAACGTGCATAACCTCAAACATCTTTTGCAGTTCCTCAACAAAGCTTTTAGGATCCTTAGTAGTGCTTAAACCAGTGAAAATTGGAGGATTCATCCATAAGAACTCACGAATCGTCGAAGTATAATTCCCTTCCCGTCAGTTAACCCTCTTCCCAGATTGGTTGGTCAAAGCTCGACTTAGCATTGTGATCGCTTCCCTGAACTTAGCATTGGTCACTTCCTCTTGGGGTTACACTTCAGGTGCATTAGGCTCCCCTTGCTCCTAAAGGTTCCTTCTAGCAAGACGACCTTGGAAAGCTCTTCATGGAGGCATGATCAACTGAAATACATGCACAAACACGAGTTAGAAAGAGACTTTTAGAGATGAACTCTATCGCACGAAATAAGTATGAAAGAAGTGAGATAGTTCCTAAATGTCACAGCCTCCTAATTATAGATTTGGCGCGCTTCATACCGTTAACTAGGACTTTACGGATACGGCTTCATAGACTCCCTAGGACTCTTGAACTCTGATACCATGTTTTTCACGCCCCAAGCCTACACCCTGGGAGAGACTAGCACTTAAGAACCGTTGCTGGCCCAAAGAGAACTGACTTATCACTTAGCGGAAGACTTAAATAACTTGAAATAGTCTCAAACAATAAACTCATGCAATAAACATAGAATGTCTTAAAAGAAACATTCAACTAGCCAAAATAGCAACTCAAGTCACAACATCAAACAACTAAAATATCAATCTAAAGAATTCATATATAACTGTCTATGAAACCTCTAGATACTAAAAGGGATGTCGGGACAAGACCCCCGATCATCCTAACAACTGAAATAACCAAAAGAAATAGAGCAAAATATAACCAAAGGGGTCCTCCAGAAAGCAAGGAGGCTTACCAAATGACTCTGAGTGCTCAACAGTGTCAACGAAGGGCTGGATGTTGATCCTGATTACCTGTATCTGCATCATAAAATGATGCAGGCCAAATGGCATCAGTACATTGAATGTACGAGCAAGCGAGGGAAAAACTAAACATGACATAAGCTTGAATTGAATTCTGAAAAAAACACTTACCTCAACTTCACTCAACTCATGGATACTCAACTCAATGCAGAAATAAACAACAGTAACGGTGCAGTTTATATAAAGCATTTAAACAATAAATAGCAACTCAATGTATTTAAATAAATATAATAACAACTCAATCTATATATAAAGTAATATAATCATGTGGGAATTGCTCTAACCGACAACCATCACTATGAGCTATGTGATGATATAACGTCTCGCCCACGCTGCTAGAACTGTCCTATACCTTGCTGGAGTATAGAACCTCTCAACTAAGTGGATCCACTAGTCTATGCTAAAAATCACTAAAGAATCATCTAAAAAGTATGACCCTTTCTACCCACGATGGCTACATGGTTTATGGAGACTTGAGTTATTATGAACTTGTCCCCATATCGGTGCTCAATACTATTCCCAAAATACTCCGCTCATATGTTTAAAAACAAAACTCTTTCTGTGGTTTGAGATAATTACTCAAAAACTAGCGCAAAGGCTCTCTTGGAAATCGGTGTTTTCTCTCTTATTTAAATGTGAAACATTTACTCTTTAGGAATACTTTGTTCCCATATACTCTTTTTGAAGAAATGAACTTCATTTGTTACTCTTACTTAACTTAAAACTCAAGTCTTAAAACAAGTTTAAAACATTTGTGTAAGACTTTTTGAAAGGACTCTAAGAATTCTCTAGACTTGGCTCTGAACTTTCCTTGAATTTCAATTTATGGATTCAAGGATTGTGATTTGTGATAGTAAAGATCTCATGATGTTTAGGAGTGTCATAGATAGATAAACATGAGAAACAATCAATAAATCACTGTTGGAAACAAGTTCGCGACACGGAGATGCATTTAAATATTTTATCGTGAAATTTATTTTTGAAACAGAGGAGTCTGCGTCTTCCCCGCGACGCGGAGGTGATTTTTGTGCACTGGGGAGCAAGTCCGCGATGCGGACCTGCGTGCTGAAACCTACTTGATTTTCTCCTTCTCCATTTACTCACCCTAATTCACCTAAATTCGATTCTTTTTCTTAATTCCTCTTTAGTTTCAGGTACCGAGTATATGTACATGCGATTCTAAATCAAAAGAACTCTAAAATCAACACGATTCCATCAAGAACTCAACAATCCCATTAAATCTCAAGAACTAAAGCCAATTTCAAGAACATGATTCAAGAACATCATACTTTCAACTTTCTAGAACGAACTCCACTGAAATAAACATGATTGGTGCGTGGGTAAATGAACCCAACTCTATGAAAGTCTCACTTACCTCATAGGATTGAATCCTTTGCTAAATCCATAACCAAAATCACAACAACTTGACGAATCTTGAAATTTTCTTCTCTTTTATCTTCTCTCACAGCCCTGGCGTATTTCTTAATTGCGTAAACTGAACTAACTCAGTTTAGAATCCAAATAACTTACAAAAAATGAAATAGTTTAATTACTTAATGAAAAGACCATAATACCCTTCAAAAATCTTATTTTGACTTTCCTTATCTAGATAACCTAACTTTAGATGTGTATATCTCCCTCATACGAACTCAAAATTGAGCAGACTTGGAGGCGTTGAAAAGATAATTCAAAGATATTATCTACGGTATCTTGTAGAATACCTAACTCATCCTGAGCTAGGAGTTATGGTCGTTTGAAATTGATCCAAAACTAAAACTTAACATAACTTAAACAATTTTCCATATTTTTCATTCGTTCCAAAAATGACACTTTCTAATTTCAGCTCTTTCACTTAGCGAGGTGTTACACATATATTGGATTGGGTGTCACATTCCGATATATGTATATTGGATCGGGTGTCAGGCTCTGACACACTAACCGTTTGGGTGTGGGTTCCATGAGTGAACCACTTGTGATTGTTACATTTATAATTACATGTCATGGTTGTTGGGAAATTTTATATTGCTCCTAAAATAATGATTGAATTATGTATTCTTTATATGTGTGTTTATTGTGTTGTAATGACTTTCTTATATTACGATATTGGAGTAGTTGCGTAATCCTACCAGTACCGTAGTTTCATGTACTCATACTGCACTTGCTTGGGTGATAGAGGATACTCATGTCATAATTATTGAGTAACTCTAACCACCTCCTCTGTCTGAGATTATGCTCTTTCTGACTAAATACATACCAAAAACTCTTGTGATTGGTGAAAACATTCACATGAACACCATAAAAGTAATGAAGGTATAATTTCAAAGTAAATACTACGGGAGCCAACTCTAGATCATGGGTTGGGTAATTCTTCTTGTGAACTTTCAGTTTTCTGGAGGCATAAACTATAACTTTACCATTCTGTATTAACACACAACCTAAACCAACTCTGGACGCGTCACAATACACTACAAAACCTTGAGTACCTTCTAGTAAGGTCAATATTGGGCAGTAGTCAACCTCTTTTTCAATTCCCGAAAGCTTTTCTCACAAGCTTCAGACCATTGAAACGTCATTATTTTCTGAGTCAACTTGGTCAAAGGAGATGAAATGGATGAGAACCCCTCTACGAACCTTCTATAATATCCAGCCAACCCCAAGGAACTCCTAATATCAGTTGGAGATGTGGGGTCTAGGCCAATTTTGCACTGCCTCTATTTTTTGGGGATTAACTCTGATTCCATCACCGGAAACAATATGGCCTAATAATGCCACAAACTCAAGCCAAAACTCACATTTAGAGAACTTAGCATACAACTCTCTATCCTTTAGAGTTTGGAGAACTATTCTAAGATGGGTAGCATGATATTCCTCATTTCTCGAATAGATTAGGATGTCATCAATGAACACGATAACAAATATATCTAAATAAGGCGTGAATACTCTATTCATAAGGACCATGAACAATGCAGGTGCATTGGTGAAACCAAAGGACATAACTAGGAACTCATAATGACCATAACGGGTCATGAAAGATGTCTTTGCAATATCACATTCCCTTACTCTTAACTGATGGTAGCCAGATCTGAGGTCTATCTTGGAAAACTAAGTGGCACCCTGAAGTTGATCGAAGAGATCATCAATTCTCAGAAGAGGATACTTATTCTTGATAGTAACCTTGTTCAACTGACGGGAGTCTATACACATACTAAGAGAACCATATTTCTTCCTCACAAATAAGACTAGAGCGCCCCAAGGTGAGACACTTGGTCGAATGAACCCTTATCAATGAGATCTTTCAACTGCTCATTTAACTCTTTCAATTATGCTAATGCCATTCTATATGGAGGAATAGATATAGGATGAGTATCAGGAAGAAGATCTTTACCGAAATCTATTTCTCTCTCCGGACGGACTCTGGGTAGATCATCTGGAAAGACCTCAGGAAACTCACTCACAACAGGAACTGACTCAATAAGAGGTGTCTCAACACTAGAATCATTAACTCGGACTAAGTAATAGAAAAACCCCTTGGAAATTAACTTTCTTGCCTTAAGGTATGAAATAAAATGACCCTTAGGCACTGCTGAACTACTCCTACACTCAAAGACTAGCTCATTAGGAAAATGGAACTTAACAACTCAAGTTCTATATTCAATTGAGGCATAACAGGCATAAAGCCAGTCCATACCTAGAATGACATCAAAATCTACCATGTCTAACTCAACTAAATTAGCCATGGTACTCTTGTGATTGATGGAAATAACACAATCACGATTACTCTCTTAGCTAGAATAGACTCACCAACAGGTATAGAAACACTGAAGGGCTCACAAAGTTGCTCAGAAAGAACATCAAAATTCATTGCAACACATGGGGTCACAAAAGATAAACTCTCCCTTGGGTCTAGCATAACATAAACATCATAAGTAATGACTTTGATCATACCACTGACAACATCCGGCGAATTCTCTTGCTCTTGGCGACTAGTGATAGCATATAGGCGATTTGCTCCTCCGCCAGTCCCTAAAGTAGCTCCTCTAGGTGCAGTCCCCTAGCTGGTGGAGAACCTGAAGAAGATTGGGCTCTATTGCCCCTATTTTCATTTCCTTGCATGTTCTTAGGACATCTTTCATGAAGTGACCCTCTTGGCCATACTTGAAACATCCAGTAGAGCCATCGCGACAAGCATCTGGGTGGTTCCTACCACACTTATCACATGTAGGAGCCCAATTACCTTCTTGTGCCACACTACACTGTGACTGAGCAGGTCTCGATCTGAAATTTTGCAAATTCTAATTATTATACTCCTATTTGTTCCTTGGTCTAGGTGCACTAGTAGATGATGGAACACGTCCCTTGTGTTTTTGTTAGAAAGAATACTGGTCTACATTATTCTTTTACTTCCCGGACTCATTCTCCGATGTCTTAGCCTTCTTGCTTCTGAATTCTTCCTTTACCTTAACTTCTCTTCCTCAACCTGATGCACATAAACCATCAACCTTACTATATACATGCCTTCTATTAGCATAGCTGCCTCGCCCACTTTGCTTGACAGATGATGCAACCCAACAATAAATAGACTCATCCTACTTCTCATATCCGCAACCATCTCTGGAGCATATCAGGAAAGTCGGGTGAACTTCAAACTGCTCTCATGAACAATTACTAAATCCTACTTAAAAGTAAGAAATTCTCATATCGTGGCTTCTCTCAGTTTACGGGGAAAGAAACTCCCCAAGAAAGCCTCCTTAAACATAGCCCAACTCAAAATTAGTGCACCCTCATCTCTACCCTTCTTCCATTGGTCAAACCATGTCCTAGCAACACTCTTCAGTTGATATGGAGCTAGTTCCACTCGTTCAGTATCAACAACGTGCATAACCCCAACTACCTTTTGCAGTTTCTCAACAAAGCTTTCTGGATCCTCAAAACGTAGTGCTTGAACTAATAATACTTAGGGAATTCATCCTTAGAAACTCACGGATTCTTGAAGTATCATTCACTTCCTGTCGGTTCTACCTCTGCCCAACTTGGTTTGTCACAGCTTGACTTAACATTCTAATCGCTTCCCTGAGCTCAGCATTGGTGACTTCTCGTTAGGGTTGCACTTCAGGTGCATTAAGTACCCCTTGTTCCTCGACATTACACCTAGCACGACGACCTCAGACATCTCTTCGTGGAGGCATGATCAATTGAAAGACACGTACAAGCACGAGTTAGAAGAAAACTTTATAGAGATTAACATTATCGCACGACATGAATATGAAAGAAGTGATATCGTTCCTAAATGTTGCAGCCTCCTAATTATCGATGTGGCGCGCTTCACACCAATAACTAGGACTCTACATACACGGCTTCATAGACTCCCTAAGACTCTGAAACTCAATGCTCTGCTACCAAGTTTGTCACACCCCGAGCTTACACCCTTGGCGAGACTGGCACTCGAGAACCATTGTTGGCCCCAAGAAAACCCTTGGGCTGGATAGACTCTCAGCGGAAGACTTTAAGTATTAAGAAGAGAATTCAAGTGCAAGATAACTCAACTATCTTAAACTAAACTCAAAATGTTTTAGAAGTAAACATTTAACTTAGCCAAAGTGGCAACACAAATTTGAACATAAGCCAATAACAAGATAATGACAAATCAACTAACTAACTATCTATGAAGCATCTAACAACTGAGATGGACGCCGAGACGAGACCCATGACATTCTAATGAACTAACTATAAAGCAGTAAAACGGGAACCCTCCGAAAAGTAAGGAGGCTCACACACTAACTCTGAGTGCTCAACTGGATCAATGAGACGCTGGATGTTGATCCTGGTTACTTGTATCTGTATCATAAAATTATGAAAGCCAAATGGCATCAGTACATTGAATGTACGAGCATGCTAGGGGAAACCTAAAGATGATATAAGCTTGAACTGAATTCTGAAAGAAACACTTACCTCAGTTTTACTCAAATCAATGCAGAAATAAACAACAATAAAGATGCATATTATATAAAAACCTTTAAACAGTAAGAAACAACTCAATATACATATATAATAAAGTAATATAACTTGTGGGAATTTCTCTAACTGACAACCATCACTATGAGCTATGTGATGATACAACGTTTTTGCCCACGCTGCTAGAACTGTCCTATAACTTGACGGGATATAGAACACCTCAACTAAGTGGATTCACTAGTCTATGCTAAAAATCACTAAGGAATCATCTAAAAAATATGACCCTTTCTACCCACGATGGCTACATGGTTTATGGAGACATTGAGTTGTTATTAACTCATCCCCACATCGGTTTTCAATACTACTCCTAAAATACTTAGACCATATGTTTTAAAACAAAAACTATTTCTGTGGCTTAAGATAATTACTCAAAAGCTAGCTCAAAAGGTCTCTTGGAAATCAGTGTTTTCTCTCTTGTTTAAATGTGAAAAAATTTACTCTTTGGGAATACTTAGTTCCCATATACTCTTTTTGAAGAAATGAATTTCATTTGTTACTCTTACTTAACTCAAAACTCAAGTCTTAAAACAAGATTAAAACATTTGTAAAAGAATTCTTGAAAAGACTCTATGAACTTTCTAGACTTGGCTCTTAACTTTCCTTGAATTTGAATTTATGGATTCAAGATTATGATTCAAGTTTATGGATTATTTCTAGGTGTTTATAAGTCAATTAGAGTAGTTAGAATCAATAGGAAGTTTTAGTACACTTTAGAAAGAGCTAAACGGGCTAAACGATGAAAAATGGGTTGGGACGGACGGACCTGGCGCACTGCTGGCGCGCCGCCCCAGCCCCCAAAGTTCAGAAACCACTTTTTGGTGCACTGCTGGTGCGTCGCCCTAGCCCTCCTGGCACAATGGGGGTGCTTCACCCCAACCCTCCTGACTTAATATGGGCGCGTCACCCCAACTTTCCTAGTGCAACAAGGGCATGTCGCCCCAGCCCTCCTGACGCAACGAGGGCGCGTCGGGCCAGCATTGCCCCAGGAAAAATTGAGGAACTTTTCTTCTCATTTTATGATCTTAATTCAGTAAATTTCAATTCTTTTTCTTAATATCTCTTTAGATTCAGGAACCCAAAACATTTACAGAGGAATCTAACTCAAAGTAACTCTAATAATCGATATTAAACTCTCAAGAACTCCTCAATCTCATCCCAAATTCAAGAACGGAAGCCATTCAAGAACACCCAACAAGAACACCCAAACTTCCAATATTTTTAGGACGAATTCACGCTGAAATAAACATGTTTGGCACGTGGGTGAATGAACCCAACATTATGAAAGTCTCACATACCTCGTAGGATCAAATCCTTGACAAAATCTGCAATCAATTCCTTACGAAGACGACGAATCTTGACTTTCCTCTTCTCTTTTCTCTTGAGTTCTTCTCTCTAAAGCCCTAACATGAATTTCCAATTATGCAAACGGAACCAATTCAGTTTTTAAACTAATTAATTCACTAAAAAAGAAATAAATTAATTGGGTAAGGAAAAGACCATAATACCTTTCCAAAATCAGGTTTAGACTTTCCTTATCTAAACAGCTCAACTTCAAATGGGCATATTTCCTTCATACACACTCGAAATTGATCAAACTCAGTGGCGCTGGAAATATAATTCAAAGATATTTCCTAGGGTGTCTTGTAACACACCTAACTCATCCTGAGCTAGGAGTTATGGTCGTTTGAAGTTGACCCAAAACTCAAACTTAACATAACTTAGACAAATTTCCAGATTTTTCATTCTTTCCAAAAATGGCTCTTTCTAATTCTAGCTCTTTGACTTAGCGAGGTGTTACACATATATTGGATCGGGTGTCACATTCCGACATATGTATATTGGATCGGGTGTCAGGTTCCGACACACTAACCGTTTGGGTGTGGGTTCCATGAGTGAACCACTTGTGATTGTTACATTTATAATTACATGTCATGGTTGTTGGGAAATTTTATATTGCTCCTAAAATAATGATTGAATTATGTATTCTTTATATGTGTGTTTACTGTGTTGTAATGACTTTCTTATATTACGATATTGGAGTAGTTGCGTAATCCTACATGTACCGTAGTTTCATGTACTCATACTGCACTTGCTCTTTTTTTGTTGAGTACATGTCATCTTCAGGTGGCTACTGACAGACCTCAGTTAGGAGATCTTTGACCGATACTGGATTCAAGGGTGAGCCAGTTCTTTCAGGCTGTCATCGATTCATCAGTAGTTTAGTCCATTCCTTTCGGACTCAGACTATACGTTTAGGCTATTTATGTTTAGTTTTCGGGGTTGCATCCCTTTTTCTTAGACTTGTTAGTTAATAGAGTTTTGGTACAATGACTTTTAATTCTAAGGTTTGAATTTCCGCGATAGTGTGTTTATAGACCTTCAAGTTTATGGGAACTCTGTATTTTATTTAGTCATTTAAACCTGCTTCCGTATCTTTAAATGTTTTAGTTTTCTTAAACTTGCTTAGTTGGGTTGTAGTAGTGGTTCTCCCACTGAAGGGTTGGTGTTGGGGCCAATTACGGCGGTCTGGGTCGTTTTAATATGAAAGCTAGAAAGAAGATTTATAAGGGTTATGTATACCACCTTGTTAGGGTGAGGTAAATAGATTTCAATGTTGACAAACCCCAAGGGGATAGTTACTCTCCTAAGGTTGACCTAAGGATGGGTTATCACCAATTGAGAGTGAAGAATGATTATATTCCAAGAACGGGTTTTAGAACCCGGTATGGTCATTATGAGTTAATGGTTGTGTCGTTTGGTTTGACTAATGCTCCAGTGACATTTATGGAATTGATGAATAGGGTGTTTACACAATACCTTGATAAGTTCAAGATAAAAGACTGTACCTAGGGTAGTGGTATAGTTCATAATGGTCTAGAATCGTATTTTGTGACGGATTTGAAAGCTAAGTAATGTCTTGATCTGACCTTAGTAGAACTGAAAGAGGTCGTACTTAGAAAGTCCATTGAGGCTTTCTCCCAAGTGGGAGACGATGTCCTTAGATAGCAAGGTCGTTGTGTGTTCCTAATGTTCATCATTTGGGTTTACTTGAAAATTTCTCCTATGAAGGGTGTAATGAGGGTTAGTAGGAAATAGAATCTTAGTCTCCGTTTTGTAGGCCTAGATGAGATCTTGAGACGTTTTGGTAAGGTTGCTTATGAGCTAGATTTTCCTAATGAGTTGGCATCGGTGCATCCGATTTTCCATGTCTTTATCTCAAAGAAGTGTATTGGAGATCTGACATCTATAGTTCCCTTAGAAGGTTTGAGATTTGATGAAAGTCTTTTTACGAAGAAGTACCGGTTGAGAATTTAGACCGACAAGTTGAGAAATTCAGGAACAGGGAAGTTGCTTTCGTGAAAGTGTTACGGAGGAATCTTTAAGTTGATGTTGTCCCAATATCCTCATCTTTTTCCTTCTACTCCTCCCTTAGCTTGAGATAAAGAGTTCCTCATGGTTTGCTTTTATTGTGATGTCATGTGTGTTTTAGATATTCCCATGATTTTCTTATGTTATGCATGTTCATGAAAAACTTGTGTTTTGATAGAAATTGAGTTTATATGATTGATTTTCCTCATGTTGTAGTGAATTGATGAACATGCCTTAGCTTGGAGTTGAGAATTCCTCCTTGTATATATGTTTTTGAGTAGAGATTGCATATAGGCTCCATGAGATTTTGTTGAGAATACTTTTAGCTTGGAGATGATAGTTCCTCCTTGAATATAAGAGCTTTTGAAATTTCATGCATATTGGGTTGTTAGATGTAGTTCCTACCTTCCATATGATGCATTAACTATGTTTAGCGTGGTGTTGATGTTTCCTCCTTGGTTGTGTGCATTTAGATGAATTGCATGCATGATGGGCTTCTAGTCTTGAGTCGTTTCCTTTAAGAGGTGTCTAGAATCCCATTCGAGGATGAATGTTTCTAATAGGGAGATAATGTAGCACCTCGGAATATAGAAGTCCAAGTGAGGGGCTAAGTGTCAAGTTAAGAACTAGAGAAACTAACATTCGCACCCTCCATGAAAGACCCCACGAGCCGTGAAGGGAACCATAAGTCGTGGTGGTGCCCGTAGACCTTAAGCAATGGCTGGTCAAGGGAGGCACACCTCCCATGAGCATCATGACTCCCTGTGAACGGCATCACGGCTCATGGTGGTTCCGGTGAAGGGCTAGGCAGTGTGCACCTTAGGAAGCTTCCTCCACACGAGCCACTTCACGGCTCGTGAAGGTCTTGACGGGCCGTGGGAGGGGTCGTGCTGAAGACTTCAATTTTTAGGGGCTAAGGGGTGGTTGCCTATCCACTATTCCATGACCACGGAGAGCATCACGGATCGTGAAGCCTCACGTGGTGAGGAGACAGTCCACTACTAGTTGAGGGTTAAATGGGTCTTTTTCAGGATTTAAGTGAATAAATGCTAGGTCATTTTACCCAAGCCTAGGACCTCTATATATGTAATTTTAACTCTTAAACTCGCCCATTCAAATCATTATTTCCAAAACCCCAAAAGAAATCCCAAGTTCTTCTCTCAAATATTTTTCTCTCTAGAACTTGAAGATCTATCTTCTCTCTACCCAGAGCCAAAAGAGGGGTGGCCTCATGAAAATGAGGCAAACTTCACTAATGGAACTTGAGTGAGGAGTTGCCTCGTGCCACAACGTTAAATAAGGCGCTTCTTGGGAGGCAACCCAAGGTTTTACCGCTTTATTTTTTTCTTTAAGAAATAATGGTGTGTTGTTTGTGTAGGTTGAAGTATGGAAAGTGAGTGAAAAGTGCAAATGGGAGAGCCAAAGGTCCAGTCGGTGCATCGCCGAAGAAGTCGGCAACCCAGACTTAGACCACCGTTGGACTAAAGACAACTTCAAAGTGGAGTCTGTAAAACTCGATGTGCCAAAGAAATTATTGGCGAATCGCCGACCTGGTCGGAGAATGCGATCTAGTCCGCCATTTGGACCCCTAGTTTAAATGGAGGTCCAGTAAAATTTGGCGAGGTAACTATCCACTCGGTGAGTCGCCGAATGCATTGGCGACCACAACTAATGTCGCCGAATGGGCGAGAACAGGATGGTTTCTTAACATGCCAAAGGTTTAAACTTCCAACTCTTTCACTTTTCCTCGCTTTTAATATTCCAAATGTCGCACCTAGTTGGTATTTCAAATATTTTTGCATTCCATAAGTATTTTGGTCGTTGATTTGTGCTCGGAGTTGAATTTCATTGCCGTCTAGCATTTCAAAGTACATTAATCGGCACAAAGGTTGGTTTTCCGAACCCCGAGTTTACTTTCAAAAATTTGGTACTCATTTGCAATGATCATATCGTATTGTCGTCTGTTGGTCCTTCTGAGGTGACTTCGGGCAATGATGCCCAGATCACGAGCACTACATAGGGCACTGATGTCCAGACAGATGGAGTGACTGCATAGACAAGATCCCCTCTTTACCTCCCTCTCTGTCTTTATTTATTTTGACCTTTGGATATCTTTATTTGCATTTGAGGACAAATATTTTTTTATTTGTGGTGGGGTAAGGCCCACCTTTGTGTGCTGATTATGAATCTTGTGTTGTTTATCTATTTGGGCTTTGTGCTTAAATTGTGTTGACACTGCTTTTAGTGGAAGGTTTGAGCTTGTGGCTCCTTGATCTTAAATTGAAAATGATTTTTGACCCTTCCGAATTTTTCTTTGCAAATTGTTGTCACCCCTTATGTGTTTAATGTGGCTGTTCTTTTGCAAATTTGAGCATCCGTCCTGATCAATACCGATGACTTGAATAGAGCTCATAATCTAACAAACATGAATGTGCAGCTACGCTAGGCCAAATGACATTGCATAGACAATATGTGAACTCTTTGCATCTCATTGTGACTAGCCAATTATCGAATTGAGTCTCCTATGATGAACATTGAACACTAGCGAAAGTGTGGAGTCTTGTTTGACATTGGTGTCGATGCCTTGTGTGATGAGTTTACTGTGAACCATGCATGATAACACCTAGAATTTACCCCGTTGGTCCGGTCAACTAAGTAAGGCAATCTGTTGTTATGATCTTAGGCAACTTCGAAGAGTGTGAGCCAATTTGACATATACCTCTTTTGTGGCCTACCTTGTGAGTGTGTGAACCTCTTTTGAACACCCCTTGAGCATTACCTTTCTTTGGAAGAAACTTGATGAAAACATAACTTTTCTTAAATCCACTACGCATAATCCTCTTGATTTGTGGTTGATTGAATAGCCAACTTAGGCCAAAAGCCTAAGTTAGGGGTGCGGTGAAAAGAGAAGGCGAGTCAAGAAGTGTAAGAAAAGTCTCCTTTAACCTATGGTTTTGAGAAAAATGGAACCCCTCCATACAAAAAAAAAAGAGAAAGGGAAAGAAAAGAAAGAAAAAGAAAAAGAATGAAGAAGTATTGGAATAAAATACAAAAGAAAGGGTGTTCCCGAACAATCCATGGGAAGTGAATAATGGGATGACTTATGAGCACTAGCAAAAATGATGAACGAAAAGGAAAGGAAGTGTTGTGAATACCACATCTGATGAGGATAAACATCACTGAGCCTAAATGACCATACCTTTGCACTCTGCCTTATTACAAGCCTTAAAAAGACCTTTTTGATCTTAAGTGAGCTGAAACAAATGTTGATTGGAAAATATGGGCAAACCTATGGGTGAAAGCATGCATTGTTTTCATCTTTGTGAGTGTGAGTTTTGCATCTGATTCCTGAACTTTAAATGATTAAAACATTATGTGTGAATATGGGATCATTCTTTCTGTGAGGGCATTCGAACACTCTAGTTGAGCCTGAACATGCATTTGAGGCAAGTATTGTGAGAATGAGATTCTTTGATATTGGTGAGTCACTACTTGAATCTTTGAGTGCACAATTGATCTTTGCATAAGTAAATTGCGTCTTGTTGTGTGCATTCATGATCGAGTCTTGTGTAGCACTGTTCAAGACACCCTTTTTGAATGGCTGAACTTGAGTTTGCTTGAGGACAAACAAAAATTTAAGTTGGGGGTGTTGCTGAGTCCACGATTTGAACTCATTTAGGGCTAGATTTTGATGAAATTAGTGTCCTCAAATGCATGTTTTATATCAATATTTGATGAAAACCTTTAAGTTTCAGGTATTTGAAGTTTGAGGGAAAGCATGAACACTATCGAGCAAAAAGGAGCAAAAGAAGCTAAAAGAACGAAGAAATGAAGATCTGTGAATCGTCAAATCCATTCGGTGAATCGCCAATAGATCGCATATTCGCCTTTTGTTCCAGTGTGCTGAGCCCTGAAGGAAATGAGCAAATCGACAGTGAAAAGGCGCAGTCGGCGTATCGCCGAGCGACTCCGCGAAGCAGTACTACATCGCCCAATGATCCAGGAGACAAAGATGCCGAAGGAAAATGATGAAGGGCGACAAAGTAGACCAAATGGTGGATCGGCAATCCCGACTAACGTCATCGAATGATCCTTCGGAGCACATTTTGTAAAAACTATAAATACTAGTTTAGTTTTTATTCTTAGGAGAAAATTTTACCTTGTTTTAATTAGTTTTTAGATTATTAAGTTTTAGACAGAGTTTTGGAGATATTCTCTCTAAGTTTTGGAGAGGGTTTTGAAGAACTTGGAGCTTTCAAAGGGTTTCATCTTCACGAAATTAGACTTGGATCTCTTGGATTCTTCACTTTTGGCTTGTTTCAAGACTTAAACTTGCATAACTGATATTGGTATACGTCTTTATCTCTTTTACATGCGTAGCTAAAACTCCAATTTTTGGGGTATGATTTTGTGAATATGGGGTAGCTTTGTTGTTAGGTCTTGCTTGCTGATAGTCTATTCGTAGTTTAAATGTGATTTCATTTAGTGGTTGTGAATGAACTTAATGAGGTTGTAGTTGCAAATATAATCTCATGTATGTCTTTTCGACTTGCTCGAGAGAAAGGTCGTAAAACTAAGACCACTAAATTGATGGCCAGTGCGAGTGGGTCGACATGAGGTTCAGCTCGAGAGAGTGAACCCTAGTCCCATGTCCACACACTCAGCTCGATAAAGTGAGTGGGTGAAGGCATAGGTTGTTCTTCATGCGACAAGTGGGTGTCCGAGAGAAACCCACTTGAAACGGGGTAAGTTGCTCGAGAGAGAGGTTATCCCCCTTAAAGTCTAGCCTAGTCAAATTACTCTACGAGTTCTCTATCGAAAGCATGTACCCAATGGTTTAGTCTATGCTGTATTCCATTCACATCCCAAGAATTTCGTCTCTATACTTGTATTTTTCCTTATTTTTCACTGCTTTAGTTGTTTCTTGCTTACAAACCCCCATTTCATACTTGACGTTTGTGTCACTCTTTTTAATTTGTTATGTTTTCATTCGCCAAAGTCTTTAGCTACGATTAGCTTTAGCACTTTCGCCCTTAACCACTAATTCTCACGCCCACTCCTTTGGGACTTGACCCCAACCCTTGGTTGGGTTACTATACGTTGCACTATCGTAGACACTTGCATCGGAAGTTGTGTCTTGATTATGCAAACATCAATGGTTGTGATTCTATGATTGTGTGATGTATTTTTGTTCTTGCTTTATTATGATACATGTATGTATATAAATGTTGCATTATTGATCACACTTGTTGTAAATGAGATGGATGAATTATGATTGCCATGAAATCATGACTTAAATGTATGATCTTGAGGATATACTTCTGTTTGTGATTGTTGTGTGTTTGAATGGATCGGTTGCCACGTTCTGGCATAACTAACTTTGATCAGTTGCCACGTTTCAACATAATTATGGGATAGATTGCCACGTCCAACATAAACATTGGATCGGGTACCACGTTCCGATATGCTAACTGTTTGGGTTTGGGTTCCATGAGAGGACCAATGATGTGATATAAGATGTGAAGTTGTTCGTTGTTCATAAATGTTGATAATATTATATATGTTGATATATATATATATATGCATGTGATTATACTTTTGTTGGACTTATGTATGTTGCTTTAGTGGGATAGCCGCGTGATCCTACCAGTACACTGTGGTTATGTACTGATTCTGCACTTGCTTTTTCTTTGTTGAGTACAGGGCATCTTCAAGCGGCTATTGACATATCTCGCTTAGAAGATCAATGACCGTTCGAATTCAAGGGTGAGCCAATTCTTCCGGGCTTCCATGAGATTCTCTTTCGTCTATGTCCACCCTTTCCGGACTTATCTATTTGTTATAGTTACTTGATTACTTCATTAGTTTGGGGCTGCATCCCTTCTTATTTAGACTTGTTGAACTTTAGATGTTTTGGTACATTGACTTTCAGGTTCTAGGTTATTCTTCCGCATCGTTAGTTTATTATTGCTAGACTTTTGTTAGAGTTTATGGGAACTCTATTTTCTTTCCTTAGTATTTGACTTCAATGCCTCAGTTATTGCTTTAGTGGCTTGGTTTGGGTTGTAGTAGTGGTTCTCCCACCGGAGTGTTAGTGTGGGTGCCAATCACGACGGTCTGGGTCGTGACACAATCTAGTTGTCTGAGGTCAAATGTTCACCACTTTTCATTAATATTACTTTGTTACTCTAACAAAATTTATAGAAAGAGAATAGTAAATTTGAAACAACAACAAAATAATATTGTTGACCCTTATAGAAATTCATTCTTTATTAACTTGCTAAAGGCCATTCTAGATGCTTCACCAATGCAACTTTACAACTTTTTCATAAATATGTATGTATAATTGTTGCATTATGAAAGTACACAGATCAAAATGTTGGATTCTAGACTCATGTTGAAGAAATATTCTCGAACATTAAAAAATTAAAAATGAGTCTAACCTAGATAACTCAAATGCTCTGAGATGACTTGGGATATGAAGGACAACAAATCTATGTTAATAGAGATATCTTTTGTAGCTTAAGATATTACTTTTATTTAGAATAGTTTTTTTTTTATTCTTCAAATTAAGCTTGCTGAAAATAGTCATAACTCACACCAAAATTATTTAGAAGAGCCGAATGAGAAAAAAAACATTAAAAGGACGAAAAGTTTTGTCCAAATGAGATCATATACATACCAAGCAAAAAATAATCAATACAATTTTAAAGTGACAACAAAAGCGAGAAAAAACATACATTCAAGGGAGTAAACTATGAGATAACCAATGATGATAACAAATCATTCTAACCAGAAAAGTTCCTATTTTTTGAAATAAGATACCTAAAAAAATTGGCTAGCACATCAATCAACTTTCATTCCATAAAGTACTCATAATATCCACTGAAAAAATTTAGTAAAAATAGATAACAAGAACACAAAAAACAAAAATATGGGCATGCAAAGTTATTAATTCTCAGAGGATTTCCTAAAGAACAAAAAATCGCATCCTTGTATGTGAAGGAATAACGTTGTTGATGAAGAAATTAGAGATTTGTAAGGGCTTTTCTTTATTGTACCTTTAACAATTTCAGTAGAGAAAACTTGTTTGAATACTCAATTAACATTTGTTATATAATCTGTACTAAGAAATACTTATAAAAATAACTTTGCATAAAAATAAACAATAAAGTTTAAAGCATATACTCATAAACAAAAATTAATAATATAAGCATAGATTAATGAGTGTAAAAATCATATCAGGATATGCAACAATAGAATGAAACAAAATGGAAAAAATTGAGCCCACTGAATGCACAGTGTAGTCCTCTATTTATAGAAAACAAAGGGTAGTGTGAAAAAATTATTATTGTGTCTGATTGGAAATGTCACAACTCTTTGGAAAAGTTACAACCCTTCGGAAAGGTCACAACATTTTATAAAAGTCGCAACTCTTCATAAAAGTCACAACTTTTCATGAAAGGGGAAGGCTAGTTTTGGAAATAAAATAAATTAAAAGAGAATCCTGGCTTGTGGTGGCGCCACGTAAGCGGGCGTAATGTTCTCTTTTATATATATGATATGATATGATATATGATTTCCATTTCATTTTTATTTCCCTATTTCATAATATAAATAATTTATTTTTTTGCAAATAATCACCCTATAATCTATATAATCTTCGTGTAATATAAAATTTTATTCTTTTCAAAATCCTCATCTAATAAAAAAATATTTTATTCAAAATTTCTAAGTAACATAAATGCGACAAATATTATATATAATTAATACATATTGAAGAACAATTCAAATCAAAGTGAATTTTCTTATGAAATACAATTATATCGTGAATATTGCATTATCGTAAAAAGTATTTAAAACTTTACATAAATATTCAACTTTCAAGATTGTTACATTTCACCAATAAATTCTCTGTTGATGCATTACGGAGTTCAAAATGAGCAATTTGTGTACTTATTTTTTTTATGTGTAGCTAAAAATTATTTAAATTAATAACTTCATCTTGTTTCCAATTATTTTGTATACTAATTTACTCCACTGTTTCATTTTAAACTTTGCAACATGTATTTTCATGCCCATTAATAAATGTAGTTTAATCATTTATCACTATAGCATAAAAGTGGATTGTTTGAATTATAATGTAATTTTGTGCATTCTTCATAGTGAAAAATAATTATAGTTTTAAATTACATATTTAAAGTGAAAAAAACTTTTTTTTAAAAACAAATTAGAAAAATTGTTAATTCAGGATGAAAGTGGTATACTTATCAATAATATGTTGTTAGATATTATATTACTTAGAAAATAATTGCAAATATTAGAGACTTAATTAATAGTCTTGTATAATATAAATAATAGTAAAAATAATTTTAAAATACATATTTAAAGTACTAATATTTTTTTAAAATAAAATAGAAAAACTATTATTTTTAGATGTTATATTGCATTTGAAAATAATTACAAACAATAAAAACTTAATTAACGATATCATAAAAATAATATGAAAATAATCAAAAGTGAAATAGAGAGGTGACTAGTAGTTCTCCAAATTTGGAGAACTACTATTCACATCATTATAAATGGAGTATAGAGAGTAATATGGAGAGGGGTTGGAGAGGTCATTTTCTATTTTACTCTCCAAATATAGAGAATGAAGAGTAAAACACAAATGGGTTGGAGATGGTCTTATCGAAAATCTTATCCACTAGCACCAACTTAATGACCCAGGAATTGGGTGTCAACATATGATACCCAAAGGTATTTCTAAATTAATTTGGATAGTAATTCTAAAATTTTCGGATATTTAAGAGATATTTTAGAATGCCAAAAAAAGAAAAAACAATTTCCCTTTGAAATAGTCTTTCTAAAACACATATATATGATTATTCGTAAAACAATTATATCCTTAAAAGTTTGTCTTTTACCAACCTTTTTATACCTGATCATTGATTTTGTGATCCATTACAAATTCTTTTATTTTCTTTCTAATTTGTACTACTACTAGCATAATTTTTCTGGGCTGTATTCCATTTGCCAGAATAGAATTGGATGATATTTATGATATTCATGTTGACAAATTGTGTTGAACTGTAACACATATTGCTACTATAAGTGCAGGACTCTGATACCAAAGTAAAAATAGATCGCCCAATCAGATTATGAGGAACATAATGCTTTGTAATAGCTCCAATACCTTGTCATTATCTATGACATTTATACTTAATTCTTTAAATTGAGAATAGATCTTATAAAGATCATCTTCATCATTATCCTTTTCACATGCCATTCCTTGTTGGCAAGGTGCACATTATTATTATTATTATTATTATTATTATTATTATTATTATTATTATTATTATTATTATTATTATTATGTGAAGTATACGACATAGATCGGAGAAAGAGAAGATAAGAGAGGAAACATAGAGAGAGGTGTGTATTTTTGAACCTGCTCTATCTAACTAAAACTAAACTTATTTATAGAAGAAAAAAGAATCTAAGTACAGTAGATGGGGGTCCCTTATCAGTGGGTCTCATATGTACAGTAACAGTTTATCTACTGTTGATCAACAATGTATTTACTGTTGATAATGGCTTTTGCTATAGAGATAAACTTTACCAACTTCCAGGATCTCCAAAGATTGGTGGTAGTCCACACGGTCATCTTCAATCTAGCTTGCTAACATCTAGATTCAAGGAATAAATCCGAATCGAAATATATATAAATTTTCATATAGTTGTATGACTGTATGGAAGGATCTAATCCTTTTACCCGAGGAAAGGGTCTGTCAAGATTCAATACGTATTGTTATTGACCTCATGTGTCTTGCAATTCTAACTAGGTATAGAGCACCCTTTTCAACTCATTAACGGGCATAGAACCAGGTCTGGCTAGACAGAGTCACAAAGACAAAACTAATAACTTGTTGTATTAAATTTGACTGTACCACCATCTCGGAACCAAGTCAAGAAACCATATATAAATATATTTATATTTAGATAAAGTCTAGATCTTTCATGATGTATATAAAAGCGAAGTTAGATATCCGACATAGAAATGATTATTTTAGCCAGACATAGTAACGGCTTTAGATCGGAGAAAGAAAAGATAAGGGAAGGAAGAATTAAAGTACCTTGTAATTGTGGCCAACACCAGGGCCTATGAGAGAACTATCCACAATTTATTTACTTCCGGAAAAACTTCGGTAAACTCAACACTTTACAAACTGAGAGAAATTTACAATAGAGAGAGAAAGTAGAGAGAGGTGTGTATTTTCGAACCTGCCTCTATCTAAGTAAAACTGAACTTATTTATAGAAAAAAAAGGAATATAAGTACAGTAGCTGTGGGTCCCTTATAAGTGGGTCCCATATGTACAGTAATAGCTTATCTACTGTTGATCAACAGTGTATTTACTATTGATAATGGCTTTTGTTGTAGTGATAAACTTTCCATCTTATCCTTTTTCTTTAATTCGTGGAGGAAATCTCCTGCCTTTTGCAGAGTATCTTATGAGATAAGTTTATTTGACTCACATGGTTGAGCCTCTTGAATATCTTCTGTGGCGACGTCATCACTTGTCTCACTCCTCATAGACGTGTCTATTTTCTAGTATTGAGTTATGTTGAGAAGTAGATTTTTTCTGACTTCTTTGAGATAATTATTAATCATCTCTTCTTTATTCCCATGTTGGATAGAGATTTTTCGGGCAATATGCCTCACCGAGCTATCTTGAATTATTCCCTTCTGAGGGGTAATACAATATTCTTAGATCCTTTTTTCAATAAGATCCAACAGTTCTTGTCCTTATAGAGACTTGGTTTTGGGATCTCTTTTCGTCAATTTGTTCCAGAAATTATTATAGAAGGTCCTATATAAACAAGGAATTTGCTCCTCGGTGAAACCCACTTTTGGAGTCCATTTATGAATCCAAGGAATAGAAAATTCAATAAAAAGTATATTTTTTCAATTTTTTCAATGTAACAGATATGATCTCATGTGTGATATAGTTTATTAAGATCCGGAGAAACTTTAACCCATTCTTTATATAACTTAAGGAATGAATCCGGTAAAATTTTAATTATTGGACCGTGGTATGACCACCAGTTTAGAAACCAATTAGGGATTGGTTCTGCAAATATATCTGCACAGAATTTTATAAACCATGTATGCTTATGTCTCTCATTATTGTAGATGAGGACCTTATCAAAAGCATGAATATAATCCCAATATGACTTTCCTTCATTGTGGAGATGCCCCAATCTTCAATAGACATAATCTGTTTGATTATCATCTTGGTGAAGTTATAAACATTCTCACTGGTGTGTTATCTTGAAAAGTGCTGAAATTCAGCACTACCGGTGCTTGTCAGAATTGTCTCATAATAAGATCGGGTTTTGTATGACTCACCCGGGAAATATAATCCGTTAACCAAATATCACTGGAATATCTTCCAGGGTTCTTCTTTTTGCTGAATATCAGAATTTTCCAAAACAAATATCATTTCTTTCTTTGATATTGTTTCATAAGATTTGATATCATGAACATCTTCTTTTGCAATGGATGCAAAGGTATCACTTTGCTTCAAGATAAATGCGCTTGTAGTTGTGCGTACAATGGATTATTCTTTGGAATATATTCCAGGTGTATTGAAGAAGAAGCCTCCTTTTGAGAGATTTTTAGATTTATCAAGCTCATCCCTCCTCTTTGTATAATTGGGGAGCTGGATGAAGAGGATCTGTATGACGAACCTGGGGACGATCTTCCCCTTCCTCTAGTATAAATTCCCCTTCCTCTAACCTTGGTTACCCATCCTACAAACAAAACACTTTGTTTTATTCGAATGCATCATAATAATTATTGTAATAATAATTTTCGTCGTCAAAATCTCTTCGATATTATGAATAGAGAAGATGTCTATCACCATATCATCTATAATTTTCCATAAAATTATCTCTTGTACATCTCGATTAAGAGGAATTACTTTCAATATAGTAACTAGGGTTTTTTCAGTAAAGTAATTAGAAAGAAAACTCATGATGAAGATAAATTTTCTCTAGATAAGAAATCTGGAAGAGAGTTATCACTTCCCTTTTTATAGTGAATTTCAAAATCAAAAGGAGCTAACTGGGCTTACCACCTAGCAAAAATCAATTTTGATGCATCATTTTAAAATCTTTGTTAAACATATATTTCACAGATTGCGCATCAATTTTTATCAAAAAATTTTGATTATATAAATCATCTTGAAATTTTAATATGCATTTAACGATAGTTAACATTTCTTGCGCCACCGTAGCATACTTTTTCTGGGCATCTCTCCATTTCCCAGAGTGAAATCGGATCAAATATTCATTTTTGTCATGGGGATTGATTTGTTTCAATACTCCACCATAACAAATATTAGATGCATCTGTCTCAACAATCTTTTGCCAAATAGGGTTAGCAAGAGTTAAACAAGGTAAAGATTGAACACGAAGTTTAATATTTTTTACCAGAGTGGTGTGACTATCAGTTCACAGTTATTTATGATCCTTTTTTAGCCTATCATATAAAAGGGCCAAATCACAAGATAATTTTTTATAAAAGGGGGAAATCTAATTTAAACTTCCTAAAAATCTTTGCAGTTGTGTCCTATCAGTAATAATATCAGGAAATTTTGAGGCAAAGTCAATCGATCTTTGAATTGGAGTAACTTTCCCTTGATAAATATGATGTCCTAAAAATTTGACATTAGTTTGGAATAAACTCATTTTTGGTTTAGAAATTACCAAATCATTTTGTATAACTATTTTCTTGAGAATGTCTAGATGCTTGTTATGCATTTCAAGAGTCTTTGAGTATACCAAAATATCATCAATATAAACAATGATAAAATCTAAATATGGGTTGAAAATATCATTCATCATTTTCTGAAATTCAGAAGGAGCATTTTTTAAACCAAATGACATCATGTTTCATTTGTATTGTCCAAATGGGACATTAAAAGCAGTTCTATAAGAATGCTCTTTAAATATTTGAATTTTCTAATATCCTGATTTTAAATCAAATTTTGAATATATATTGGGATCATATAATCTGGACAACAAATCCTTTTTATTGGGAATAGGATACCTAATCCACGTTAAATATTTGTTTAAAGGTTTATAATTGATGACCAACCTAGGACACCCCGTTCTCTTTCAGCAACATTGTTAACATAAAATGCAGTACAGAATCAAGGTGATTTCGAAGATTTTATCAAACCCTTTTGTAACAAATTATCAATTTCCTTTTTGCAGAGTTCTACCAATTCGGTGTTCATCTGACAAGGATGCGATTTTGTCGGAATATCATTCTCGAAGAAATCATCTTCATAAGGAAGTGTAACAATATGCTTTTTTCGATTCCAAAAAGCACTAGGATGATCAACACAAATATCAATAGCAATTTGTTCAGAAATAAATTTAATTTTTTCTTGTAGTTTGGTGGATTTCAAAGTATCAAATATATTTATGCTAAATAATTCAAGTTGTAAAGAATCAAAATGCTTTTGTTTCATATTAATCAAAGCATTGATATCACGAGAAATCGGATTAGTGATAAAAGTATAACTAATATTCTGGTCTTTGTAAGTAGCAGAAAAACCTTTAGCATTTATGCTAGTAAACGGATAAATATCATTTATAAAAGGAGTTCCAAGTATAATTGGAGGGTATAACTGATTTTTAACCAAGAAAAAGAACATGAATGCAAACTTTATTTTTGCAAATGCGAGTATTAGGCAATTTATACTTTATATCTAAAGCATGTCCAGAAGAAGATTTAACCATATGAGTAGGTTTTTCAAAGTATTTAGTGGGTACAAGACCTTCTTGAATACAACTAACATCCGCTCCACTATCAATCATAGCAACATTAGTTATGGAAAAACTATTATCAATTAATATGGTACATTTAACATACCATTTATGAGCAGTAACAATTTGCATCATTCCTAAGAACATACCTTGTCTAGGATCAAGATTAAAAGGTTTTGCAAGAGTATTTTATTCAGCAACATTTTTACCTTTGTTATTAACAGTTTCAATCTGAGTAATACGATGATCATGAATCGTTTGATTTTGTTTAAGAGATTTAATCTCATTTTTCAAATTTTCAATTTCATTTTTCAAATCATCAAAAGAAGAATCTCTTGTAGAAATAGTTTGTTTATGAAGTCTGTTATTAATTTCATACAAAGAATAAGGAGCAGAGTACTCGAATTCAACATCATTCTTGTGTTTTTTAGATTTTTTTTTACAAACTAGAACTAGCAGTATTACTAGCGGCTAATTGAATAATTTTTTCACGAAGAGTGTTATCTGTAACTTCTTCCAAAAGTTCTATCACATTATCAGAAGTAATAGTATTTAAATTCAAATCTTCAAATTGAGATTGTAATTTATAAAACTTATCATTTTGACAAGAACAAATATCACCTTGACAAGTATTGCAAGCATTCATATTATCATGCTGATCAGGAGGCAAATCAATTTCTTCTTCCGAACATGAATCAGTAGCATAATCGGATTCCGAACCAGAAGTGTATAAGAAACTATAAATCTTATCATGAACTTCTTTATCTAATTCTAAGGTTTTCTTCTTTTCAAGCTTGCAATTGGGTGCTATATGTCCGAAATTTCCACATTTGTAGCACTTGATCTTGGCGAGTTCTCGCTTAGACCAATTCTTACTAAATCTATTAGACTTATGAAAGGATTTTCTATCGTTCCGCTCTTCTTTAGATCTATGTCTAGACCTTCTTTTCCTATGAGGTTTATCGGGATTGGAGCCTCTAGAATCTCTATGTTTGGTCTTCTTGCTATTAGCCGAAGTATCAGGTAAACCAAACTGGGTACAAAAGTTCTCCTAGCTGAGATCTTTCTCTAAGATTATCCATCTTAGGCTGTCTAGATATTTTTAATTAATTGCACAAATTTATCCCTTCTTGAGTGCAAACGCCTATCAACCAACTATAAGTATAATCCTTATAAGGAATTTCTCCACGATCATTTCTAAGCATTTTTCTAACTCTTTCTGCAAATAAAGGGGGAAGGCCATCTATGAACTTAGCTTTCCAATGCTCATAACTGTTTTCGGGTAGCTCCATGACCCTACTCATATAAGTATCTTTATACCACCTGAATTCTCCCAAGGTTCTACAGCGTAGACCGTTTAATAGGGTACGAACAGTCTCAAACTGATTGGTAAATCTACCATTAAAATGTTCTAAAATGGTTAAGACTAAGGTATAGACAACGTCTTCTCTATTTGTAACTAGAGCCATGCCTAAGTTATCAACACCTTCGCCACTAGACTTAGCATTAATCACGGCAGCCTTTTGCTCAAGGTTCATATAATTATCCCACCAACCTCTGAGTTGGCCAGTGAAACCGCAATAATCATTTTGTAAATATTTCTATCTGTGTTTTTAACATTCTTATAGATAGTTGCATACATAAGCATCCTATGAACAAGAATAGTAAGTTGTCGATCAGTCAGCCCATCAAGATTCTATTCATAAATTTCAGAGCCACTATAAAAGGTATTAGTCTGATTCCAGTCGTGTTCCTCTATAAGCACATCTTGAGGAGTTGGTCTGGAATAATAATAAGTTTGAATGCTAGGTTCATGAGCAAATTTAGTATTACCACTATTCTTTTTGGGATAACCCTGGAGTTTATTAAATTCTAAGGAAACGTGATTTTTAAAATCAGAAGTATTTTCCATTTCATCAGCAAAATTTTCTGACAAATCCATATGTTTTGCAATAAATTCGAAATTTTTTTATCAAGAAGTTCTTCTAAATCACAAATCAATTTAAATTTAAATTCAGAAATCTCATGAAGCCTCTGCACAGGAGTAGCCATAGTATGTGCCTCTGCTTTAGTTTTAGAAGTAGAAGCTATATTAAAAGTCTTCACATCATTTTTTATTTGAATTATCAATGCAGTTAATTCATCTAATTTTTTATCAAGAGAACCAATATGTTCACCCAAAACTTTAACATAAAGTCCCAAATAATTATTTTGAGAAATTAAATTATTAATTTCATTGATGCTAACTGCCGCAACATTGTCTTCAACAAATTTTTGAAAGGTAGTAAAAGTTATACCAGTATTATTAGGTAAAATGAATGATGACTGAGGTGGGTAAATAGCTTTGATAACATTACCAGTTGCATTTTTATAAGATCGTTCAAGAACGTTGCTGAATAAAGGTAAATAAGTGGTTATAAACCAAGGTACAAAATACATAATTTGATTATGTAAAGCACAACTTTCATAAAAGTCTTGAGAAATATTATTCAAATCATCAACATTATAAGAATAAAAAAACCATGTTTTAAACTAGTTCCATTTATCACTTAAAAACTCATTCTGAATGTACTTTCATGCCAGAGAACTTGGGCTAAAATCGATTTGATGTACATCCATCATCAAGTATTAATAAGATCAAAATCCATTTCGGACTGAGAAAGAATGTCCTTATCAGAAATATCAGAAGCAATATCATTTGCATGAACAATATTTAAACGAGGATTAATTTTTATTTTATTAACAAGTCTATCATTTTGATCTGCAGATATAATCGAAGGTATAGTATGTAAAGAAGCAACACGGTTATGAGCCGGGCCATATACATGATCAATAGGGGAAATATGATGAATAGCAGAAAATCTTCAATCAGAAGAAAATGAATGTCTACTAAAAGGAATATCACGAAACTGCATTTAGCAAGGTTAACATCAATGGTGCTATTCATTGGATGGTTTTCTAAAATAATGACAACATTTACGTATTTAACAGTTTTACTGAAGAGGTGCAGTCCTTGTCAACTCCGCGTGGTTTGCAAACCCTTCAATAAAGAGTCGATCTTTATTTGGTTAAATTTTGTGGGGCTTGTGCCTTCTGGGGTGGAAATTAAAAAAGATCAAGTCTTTTAAAGGTAGGATGATTTTGGAGCCTAAATACTATGTACTAATGGTTGTTTTTTTCTTCTGATTATTAGTTCACTTACATGTCAATATTTTGCACAAGCCACTAAAAATGAATCATTCATAAAAATGAAACTAGAATCTGGAAGGTTTTCAATTTGGAGCATTTTGGAATAAAAGAGGGAGAGGTGGTTAAGTTATGTGGGTGTGTTGGGGGATGGGCTAGCAGTTTAATCATGAAATTTCCTATTGCCTGGTCAAATGCAAATATTTTTTTTTTTGAAAAGTATGTCCTAGAAATGTTATTGGATAAGTGAGAGGTTCCTCTTTTCTTATCTCGGAGTTTGTGTGTCTGAGCAATACTTTTGAGATTTTAAATAAGGTTGATACGAAGATTCTTTTTATATGTCTACTGATATGATGATATCTAAAGAATATACTAACCTTACGGTTTTGAGATAGGAAGTTTTCTACATAATGTAGCTGTGGATGTTGGAGTTGCAATGGAATGGATATGAACTCTTTGTACTTCGGTTGAAAATCTGTAAACTTCTCAAGTCAGCTAACATCTGTTGTTGTAATAATAATCTAATGCTTAGGAGCTTGACTGCAGCTAAGAAGTCATGGATTTAGTGGTTTTAGGAGAGCGGAAAATGTGTCTGGTGCAAGATAAGTCTGTCTTGTGGTATTTGTTTCAGCTTGCGGCTCAAGCTTAGCATATATCCATTTTCTGAAATTCAATTATGTGGTAAGAAAATTGTCATAGTTACGTAATTATTTGATTATGTGATAGGAGACAATAAATCACACACACTAGGGAAGATCAAAGAACCTAGTTTTGGGTGAAGGCAAAAAACTTGTTCCGTTCGATAAATTCAATAGTATTTTTGAATCAGATTAATGTATTTATTCATGTTAGAAATAGGTACCATTTATTTCAATGATGCTCTGATTATGTAGAATTCAGGTTCACATAATAAAAAGGAAGACATTTGAAATTTGTAGTCTAAATTAAAACTAGATATTTGTGTAGCTATTAATCAGTTCACTAAGGGCAAAGGGAGAATTTTAATAAATATCTACTAGTTTCAGTTACACAATCCACTAACAACGCACACACAAGTTTTTCCCTATGTTGGAACAAAAGTGTCTAGTAGGAACACTCTGGTCTGTGGGTGTGTTAACTAGCCAAGGCCCAAGGTTAAATCCTCAAGGGCAGAAAGCTCAGATGTATAGGACTTGTGCAAAGCCTAGACTAAAAACGTTTAGCTCACAACTTCGAAACTATCCTCCATTAGAGTACTAGCTTAAGGGATTTGTCTCACGTATCTTCTGCATCTACTGTACAAATATACCAAGTAAGACATATTGGAAAGATTCAGGAATGACATCTTCTATATTTCCCTTCTCGCTCTAACTCGGCCACAACAGAGGACGTGCTTCAGGGAAATGCTAGATATTTTTTTTACCAAATACAACCAATTTTATGTTGAACTTCTTAGTCGTTGTATATGACTGTTTATTTATATGAATCGATACTCTTCTAATTAATCTAGAGTGAGCTATGCAGATCAGCGAGAAACAATTAGTTTTTCTTATCCTTCTCTCAGCCAAATACTTAAGCTTCCTCTCTTTGTATTCTATAATGTTCAATTTGTTTTTGGCGTTTTATATGCTGTCTCATTCTTATTTTCTGTATGTTTTATTTATCTTTGAAATTCAATTGTAAATTAACTGAAATGGATTTGAAATTCTGTTTCATCTAACTTCAACAAATCACTTTTTATTAGTTGACAGTTTTCCAGAAATTTTCCTTATTAATTCCTTAGGATAAAAAATAAAGCTTGTAGATTGTTTATATGATTTAGTGGGATGTAAGAGAAACTGAGAACTATTATCGTTTCTACTAAATCAACTATTAGTGTACTTGATTAACTTTTATGTAGCACAACTCTATCTGCATTAGTATACACACCTAGAGGTAACCCCTACTTTCTTAGAGAATTTAACATGCAACTTCAAGTTTGTGGACCTGATCAAGTTCATCTATACCAGAACTCCATTGGATTCTTTTATACATGTCAAGCAGAATCTAATATAAGTAGAGTTAGAGTTGTTGGCTAATTTGGTGTCCCTTTTTTTTTAGGTTTGTCAACCCCCTCTCGAACTTGTTTGATTGATTTATTAATTCTTGGCCGATTAAATATAATTTTAGTTGTTGCACCTTTTGTATTTTTGTATTGAAATACTTTTGTTCCACATTCTATTGTCTAGACTGGATTATGGCACTTGATAAGAAATGGATGCAGCTTATTCATAATAGACTTGATGATGCGTATATACATGGGGTAAAAAGCTTTTTAAATTATACTTTTACAAGATTGAGGGAAGCGAATGAAATAAGATGTCCATGTGTTAAATGTTGTAATGCAGCTTCTCGAACACGAGAGATGGTTAGATCACATTTAATAATACATGTAATGATCCAAAATTATACCTTTTGGTAATAACATGGAGAGAGGACAGGTGAGACAGAAGAATCAGATTCGAAATCTGAAGATGATGAAAATGAAATTGGCGAGGATGATGAAGAGGATGAAATACATGAAATTTTTACAGATTTGCATCCTGCTTTTAATGTAGAAAATATGAATACTGGTGATGATGATATTCTCGAGGAGGAACCAAATCCTGAAGAGAAAAGATTCTATAGTTTTTTAAAGGAATATGATCAACCATTGTACAAAGGTTCAAAACTTTCAAAACTTTCTACTTTGGTGAAATTGCTTCATATTAAAAGTATTGGTCGTTAGAGTAATGACTCATTTAATATGCTCTTGAAGATGTTAAAGAATGATTTGTTGCCTGATGAATCAAACTTGCCAGATTCATATTATGAAGCGAGGAAGCTAATTCGAAGACTAGGGCTTTCATATGAGAAGATCAATGCATGTAAGAATGATTGCATGTTATATTGGAAGAATGATAAGTTTGTTGATTCTTGGAAAATTTATGGTGCATCTAGATGGAAGGAGAATAAACATAGTGGGGAATCTAGATTTATAAAGGGAAAAAAGATACCACACAAGATCTTATGCTATTTTTCTTTAAAGACAAGGCTTCAAAGATTGTTTATGTGCTCAAAAACATCTTCTTTAATGAGATGGCATCATGAAAACAAAGCTAATGACGGGATTATGAGGCATCCGGTTGATTCAAAAGCATGAAAAAAGTTTGATGAACTTCATCAATCATTTGCTATGGAGCCTCGTTATGTTAGACTTGGACTTGCTAATGATGGTTTTCAACCATTTGGATGTTCTAGAACTCCATACAGTATTTGGCATGTGGTACTTATTACTTATAATTTACCACCTTGGTTATGCATGAAGTAGGAAAATTTTGTTTTGTCAATGCTTATTCCCGGTCCTAGAAGTCCTGGAGATGCAATTGATGTTTATCTTCAACCACTGATTGATGAATTAAATGAATTATGGGAAACTGGAGTTGTTACCTTTGATGCATCAACTAAAAAGAACTTCATGTTGCATGCTGATTTATTGTGGACCATTAATGACTTTCCAGCTTACGCAAATCTATCTGGTTGGAGTACAAAAGAAAAATTGGCTTGCCCATGTTGTAAAAAAGAAACAATCTCAGAAAGGTTGATACATGGTCAAAAAAAGTGTTATATGGGTCATAGACGCTTTCTTCCTCTTAATCACAAATGGAGGAATGATAAAAAGTCATTTGATGGTACTACAGAGTGGAGATTAGCTCCAAATACATTGTCTGGTGATGACATACTTGATCAAGTGACTGATTTAGATGGGTTACCTCTAACAAATGATCCAAAGAAGAAGATTAAAGTGTCACATGAGAATAGAGGTGATAATCGGAATAAGAAGAGTATCTTTTTTGATCTTCTATATTGGAAAACTTTGTTTTTGCGGCATAATTTAGATGTGATGCACATTGAGAAGAATATATGTGATAATATTTTGGGAACAATCTTAAATATCAAAGGCAAAACAAAAGACACCCTGAGTAGTCGCTTGGATTTGCAAAAAATGAACATCAGGAAAGAATTACATCCAAAAATAATTGGAGATAAGTATGAGCTACCAACATCATGTTTCACATTTTCTCTTGAAGAGAAGCACAAATTTTTAAATTTTTTAAAGGATTTAAGGGTTCCTGATGTGTCTTCATCAAATATTTCTCATAGTATCAATATGAAAGATCACAAAGTCACAGGATTAAAAAGTCATGATTGTCATGTTCTTCTTCAACATTTAATACCACTTGCCATACGTATTATGATTTGCAATGAGGTGTGTGATACAATAATTGAGTATTCATTGTTTTTCAATATTCTTAGAGCAAAGTGCTTAAAGCTAGAGGAGTTGGAACAAATAGAAGAACAAATTCCTGAAACTTTATGCAAGTTAGAAAAGGTTTTCATTCTTGCTTTATTTGATGTCATGGAACACTTGCCAATTCATTTAGCTAATGAGGCAATGATTGTTGGACCTGTTCAATACCGATCAATATATCCAGTGGAGCAATGGTTATACTTTTTGAAGCTTTTTATTCGTAATAGATCATACGTTGAAGGTTCTATTGCAGAGGGACATATAGCAAATGAATTTACGACCTTATGTTCAATGTATTTGCATACAATGGAAACAAAATTTAATCGCCTTGAACGGAACTATGATGGGGGTGCTATAGAATCGGATGGAGGTTTAATTATTTTTTGTCAACCTGGAAAAGCTTTAAAAGGTGGCAAGACACACCGACTTGATTTAAAAGAAATGGAGCAAGCCCATATTTATATTTTGAAGAATTGTGTGATGAAGTTCAACCATTTCTCGAGTAAGTAATTACTTTTCAAAATAATGATTTTTTAATTCTTCAAAATGCTTCAAAATATAATTCTTCTCGAGTAAGTAATGACTCTTATTATGCTTTAATCTTCTATAGAGAGTTTTCTCAAGTTCCAGGTGATTCCTCTCAAAAAAATCCAGATAGGCAATTCATCAGTTGGTTTAAAGAAAAGGTGAATACTATTTAAAAAATATTATTTTCAAATCATGGAAATAATATTTGCTAAACTATGTTCTTCATCATGATAGATTGCTGGATTATACAAACATGACAATAGTAAGAAAATGGAAGATTTACTTACCTTGTCACGTGGTCCTATGAAATACGCAACAAGTTTCAAAGGATACATTATTAATGGGTATAGATTTCATGTACAAGATTATGATAATGGTTTAAGGACTCAAAATTGTGGGATAGTTGTTGCTGGTGAGATTGATGAAGAAGATAGAATCATTGATTACTATGGAGAACTAACAGAGATTCTTGAATTACAATTTATTAGGGGGAGAATATTGGTTTTGTTTAGATGTATGTGGTATGATGTATCTGACAAAGAAAGGGGAGTTAAAATAGATAAATATGACTTTGTAAGTGTTAACCCCCAATGATTTTTGAAAACCGATGAGCCTTTTGTATTAGCCAATCAAACATCACTAGTGTTTTATGCAAGAGATCATTCTAATAAAGGTTGGAATGTGGTGCGAAAGTGTATGCCTCGTGATTCTTTTGATGATATGCAAAAGAATGATAGTGATTTTGAGGATTTACATGATTAAATTAAAAGGAAAAGAAAAAGAACTCATACAGGTTTGGAACTTCATAGTTGATACTTATATTTTTAAATTACATGTATATAATCTAAATCTTCTACATGTAATTTTGATCCATTGAAGTAGTTAGAGTGAATAGAGGTTGATCCAAGAACAATATCTTCTGTTTGATTATCCTAGCTATTTTTATATTTGTTCTATGTTAATATCCATCCTAAAAGATACTTAGCTAAATGTACTCTACTGTTGGACTTTATGATAGGATGAAATGAGTCCTTTAAATTTTAAGAAATCTGAAATGGGATCAAGTTCAAAGAATTTAAAGCAATCATTCCTTCCACCTGGTGCATTAGCCAGGAGACGAGGGCAAAGCCTCAAATCTATGGGATCTGTAAGAGTAACTGCTGAAAAGAGAACTTTGATTGATCCAACAAACAAAATGCTAGAGACTCTGAGAAGCAAATCAGGTATTATATTTTATTTTTTGAAGATACAAATTTTTATTGCTAGGTGTGGTGTTTTATATTCTCAATCTATAGAGGTCTGTACATTCAGTTCTAAATAGACGTTTTCTTTATGTTGATTCCAGCTCTAACTTTAGGAAAGTGCACTTTCATATTTATCTCGAATAGGTCTATATTGATGTTTGTTTAAGAGATTTATTTTAGGAAATCTTGTATGAAGAAGCCTCAGAGAGGAATTCAGGTTATTTAATGTACAGATAAAGACTTTATAATGTTTGAATTGTAGAAAAGGAAATCGGGCAGAACTTTATAACTATGGGATTTGTTAAAGGAAGTATTGTAGTACAAGGAATTTCGATTGGAAAAAGTAAAGGTTGTAGTGCTGCATATTCTGATAGGAATGAACTAGCATCGGACAAAAATCTTATGCAACCTTGTCTTGATCTAATAGAAGATGAAACTTTCTTTCTTCAGGAAAATCTTGATGAAATGCAAGAGACTGGGAGAAGTAAACCAGGTTTTTGATCTTATTTTATTTTCTTAGTATACAATTTTTTATTATTGTTGGACGACTAAGGATGTATAATATTTGAATTGTAGCAAAGGAGAATGGATAGAACTTTACATCTGTGTACTCTAGTAAAGAAAGTAATGTTGTACAGCGAATGCCAAATGGAAAAAGTAAAAATTTTAGTGTTCCAGCTTCTGGTAAAAATGAACTAGCACACAATAAGAACCTTATGCAACTTGGTTTTGATCCAATTGAAGTTGATACTTTAATTTCTTATCATGATCTTAAAGTAATGGGACAAGGAAAAGGGTTTACATCTCTCAGCTTTGTTGGAGGAAGCATCGAAAAGAGAAAAATGATTGGAAACAACAAAGATTGAGATACTGTCATTTTGAAATTATAATGTGAATTTTCGTTTTTCCCTGCTCTGTGATCTATAACTAAATAGATGTTTTCTTTATGTTGATTCTAGCTCTAACTTTAGGAAAGTGCACTTTCATATTTATCTCGAATAGGTCTATATTGATGTTTGTTTAAGATATTTTTTTTGGGAAATCTTGTTTGGAGAAGCCCTAGAGAGGAATTCAGGTCATTTACTGTACTGATTAACACTCTATAATGTTTGAAATTGTAGAAAAGGATACCAGGCAAAACTTTACATCTATGGGCTCTGCTAAAGGAAGTATTGTAGTAAATGGAACTTCGATTGGAAAAAGTAAAGGTTGTTGTGTTGCACATTCTGATAGGAATGAAATAGCATTGGACAAGAATCTTGTGCAACCTTGTATTAATCTAATAGAAGAAGAAACTTCCTTCCCTCATGAAAATATCGATGTAATGCAAGAGGCTGCGAGAAGTAAACCAGGTTTCAGATCTAGTTTTATTTTCTTAGTATACAATTTTTTATTATTGTTAGACGACTAAGGATGTATAATGTTTGAATTGTAACAAAGGAGAAAGGACAAAACTTTACATCTCTCAGCTCTGTTAGAGGAAGCGTCGAAAAGAGAAAAATGATCGGAAACAACAAAGGTTTAAATTCTGTTGCATATGATTAGAATGTCGTTGCACAGAAGACTAACGTCGTCCCTCCTTATTTTGATGAAATCGAATGTGATACTTCCTTTCCTCATGACAATCTTGAAGTAATGCAAGATACTTTGAGAAGCAAATTTGGTATTATATTTTATTTTCTCAACATTTATATTTCTTTATTGATTTAAGTTTAAAATTTTATTATTTTCTTAATATAGGAAAGGCAAACAAAGAGATTTTTACATCTCTGTATTCTGACAGAGGGAGTACTTTTCAGCAGAGAACTTCGATTCGAAAAAGTAAAGGGTACAGTGTGGTATCTTCTTATACAAATGTACTAGCGCATAATAAAAACCTTAGGCAACTTGATTTTAGCCAAATAGAACATGATACTGCCTTTCCTCATGATGAGCTTGAAGTAATGCAACATTATTTGAGAAGCAAATCAGGTATTTATCGACTTTAAGGTCTTATATATACAGTAGTCCAGGTATGTACACCAGAAAAGCAAGTAGATAACCCCCACATGTACCTATAAGAACTTCTAAGTACTATTGATATGGAATTGCTTCAAGTATATTCCATTTTTAGTTTTCTATGGATAGAATCTCTTGAGCTTTAGTAGGTAAATTCATTTTTCTGTTTGTGGATTGAGTTTGTTTTAATGTTTGATTAGCAAGGAAGCGAGCACAAAGTTTTACATCTACGGGCTCTATAAGACGGTGCGCTGAAAAGAGAACCTTGAATGGACAAAGTAAAGATTCTGAAAATGCAGAGTATGAACTGAATGAACTCGCTCAAAGTAATAATTGTGTTCTTTCGGGATCAGATCCAATGGAAGATGATCCTACCCTTCCTCGAGATGAAGTTGAAGTGATGCAAGACAATCAGAGAAGAAAAACAAGTATATAACTGTCTTAAGTTGTAGGATGTCTTTATTGTTTACAAATTGAGATTCTTTTATGTTTGACTTATATCAAAACTTGTAGGTTCATCTGAATTTGAGAAGGTTAAAAAGGTTAGTGGACCAAATTTGTGTAAAGTTGTTACATGACTCAAACTTGGAGAAAAGCTTAGAGTCACTTTTTATCATAATCGAGTTGTTCGGGATCATCATGCTTTATTTTTGAGACACTTAGGTTCCTTAGTTCGTGATTGTAATATGTGTCCTTTGCGGGTACACTCATGGACAGACATCGAAGAAGCTAATTTGGAACACATGTGGGGAGCTGTCACGGTAAAGATTTAAATGATTACTACTGATTGAATTGCTATTTATTGAATCTTGTTGTTGGTTCATTTATTTGACATTCTCGGCAACATATTACAATATTAAGTAATAGAAGTAAAGTGCAGACCAATTACCTTTTTGAAAATTTAGAATTTGATCTTAGTACAGTGTGTTTTGCTAGTAATCAGTAAGAGCTTCTTCATCTCATCTTCTTATCATATCTTATCTTAGTATAGCGTGGTTTGCTAGTAATCAGTAAGATCTTCTTCATCTCGTCTTCTTTCTTTCTTTCATATGCTCTGTTATTTGTCTATCTATTGTCTGCAATATTCCCTCTGTCATTGTCCATAATCTGCAATTGTCCCCCTGTTTTCAGCCCACCCCATCAAGTGTATCAATAATGTTACACTTACAACCTTGTTCATTATATATTTAATAGTTGATCTTAGTACAATGTGGTTAGTTAGTAATCAGTATTCTCTTCTTCATTTCGGCTTCTTATCTTATCTTGTTGTGACACTCTAGACATTGCATGCTATGTTTTTCATCTCATCTTTTTTTCCTCCTGATATTCTTCTTCCATTCTTATGCTCTGTTATTTGTCTATCTATTGTCTGCAATGTTACACTTACAAGTTACAGCCTTTCTGATTATATATATGTAACAATTGATCTTAGTACACTGTGGTTAGCTAGTAATCAGTAAGAACTTCTTCATCTCATCTTCTTATCATATCTTATTGTGACTCTAGACACTGCATGCTATGTTTTTCATCTCGTCTTCTTTTCCTTCTGATCTTCTTCTTTCTTTCTTATGCTATGTTATTTGTCTATCTACTATCTTCAATGTTACACTTACAAGTTACAGCCTTGCTGATTATATATATGTAACAATTGATCTTAGTACATTGTGGTTTGCTAGTAATCAGTAAGAACTTCTTCATCTCGTCTTCTTATCTTATCTTGTTGTGACACTCTAGACACTGCATGCTATGTTTTTCATCTCGTCTTCTTTTCCTTCTGATCTTGTTCTTTCTTTCTTATGCTCTGTTATTTGTCTATCTACTCTCTTCAATGTTACACTTACAAGTTACAATCTTGCTGATTATATATATATATATATGTAACAGTTGATCTTACTACAGTGTTGTTTACACTTTCGTTTTAAAATTTTGAGTCTCTTGTTTAATGATATCTGTAATACATATTAGGAAAAATTTGACAGTGATGACATGAATGGTCATAGAGATCATGTATTGAAACATATGAGAAGGTTATGGAACAATTGGAGAGGATCACTCCACATGAATGCAAAGTCAAAACCATTGAAAGATGTTCTCAAAGATATGCCACAGGGGGTCGACAAGAGTGAAACTATTAAAAAATATGTATGTCCGATCCATTTACAAATTTCTATTTACATACTTTTACTGAATGTATATTGCATTATATTTAAATTTTCTTGTATTATACAGGACAAAAATTCAAGAACTACTACAAGTTGAGCCGTCTCTTACTAATATCGAGGTGGTAGAAAGATGTTTCGGACCTCAGAGCAAGAGCCATGTGGTTGGATTTGGTGGTGGGATAACCAGTAAGGATTTGAAAGGAGGTAACGCTGCAAAGACTGCGCTATTAGAAGAGCTAAAAGCGAGTCAAAAGTAAAAGGCTGCACTATTAGAAGAACTGAATGCGACTCGAAAAGAAAATGAATCAATGAAAAGACGTTTGGATAACATAGAGAAGAAATGTGAAATGTTTGGAAGTGTAATCTTTAGAGATCTTTCATCACCACCATCATCAAGTGAATAAAGTAATGGTTGAATCATTTTATAGGTTAGTAAGTTTTTTAATGCTTAAGGCATGAATCATCAATATCAGCTATCTCATGTGACCAGTTAAAATAAAAAGTATTCCCTTTTGGACATATTACTGTTTCCTCTATTATTTTGTAACTTGACATGAATCTCTGCCTTCTTATCCTTCTTTTCATCATGTTTTTTATCCTTTCCATAATTTCTCAAAGACCAGCCTCCCTAGCAACATTTCGAACTTCTGGACTTCCAGTTCTCTTCTTCTGAATTACCTCCAAGGTTGGACCCACAATGGACCTAGAGTAAGGGTCCTTGGTCGTATGTCACCATTTTTTAGGCAGTTTCTTGTTTCCTATACATAGTTGTCCAAGTATGTTTGGATGGCTTCAGCTTTTTGTGAAAGTATTGTTTGCATTTGGAGTTGACGAATAACAACACTTGAGAATCTGAAAGAATAAATTTGATGCTCTTCCAAGGATAAATCATCGAACCACTGAAACAACAAAGTTTTGTCTTGAGAACCATGGTTGATGTTGTAGCTAGCTTCCCTCCCTTTACAATAGAAGAACCATGGTTAATGTTATAGCTTTACAATAGAAGTTCAGTCTTGAGAACCATGGTTGATGTTGTAGCAAGCTGCCCTCCCTTTAAAACACCTCAACATCCATTAGATTTTGGGTAGAGATTAGTTAGAATGAAGTTGCTTCTAGTAATTTGTTTTAAGATTTTAAAGCAAATTGTACTCTTTTTGCACCCAACTGTTGCTATATATATATATATATATATGTTGTTCACATTGTGCTTCTATACTTTGCAGTATTTTCTTGTGAAACAAAGCATTTTAATTTCTTACAATCTGGATTTTTGATGAGAAAATAATTATACAATCATTATTTATGTCTCCGCAACACATCCGATTGATGAACTATTCAATTAACTGATGCAAATATTTATCCTTGCAACAGATGATCAAGAATTTGAAGTGAGGAAGGATCTTCAAGTGTGGAGTGAGTTGAAAAACAATTGAAGATATTAGCAGAGATGAACAAGTTAAAGCGCAAGAAGTTCATTAAACTTACTTTACAATAATCTGGGCTATATTTTATTTAAAATATTAATTACCATTTCATTGTACGTAGTTACGTACTTACATTATCATCAATTATATTATTGACTATATCTTATGACTTTTGAAATGTTTGTTTAGTTACATATAAAATAATGATTTTTAATAATCAATCACAAGGGGTCGGACAAAATGTAACCTTTTATTTAATAATATTTTTTTTTTAAATATCAACAAAGGGAAATGTGGTTGTTAAATTGTTGATGTTATAACATGGATTCCGGTCGCTAAAAGAGCTTATAATATAACTTTATGAAGTTATCTAGCGACCAAGATAAAAATTAACGAAGGGAAAATGTGATCGCAAAAAAGATCTAATGACCAAATTTTTTGCCATCACCAAAGATGTCTTAACTACCGAACTTGAATTTGGTCGTCTAGTTTTAACGTCGGAGCTACTAATGGCGGGCGACGACCAATTTTTGTTCGGTCGTAAATGTCCAATAACGATTGGATTTTCCCTTTAAGACACTAATTTTCCTTTCGCTAAAGACCCATTTTCTTGTAGTGGGACTTATACTCCTACGGGGGCACGTAGTTATAGGACTATGAGGGTACGTTAAACCCTAGTCCATCTCGATTGTAAGTCTACTCCCAACTAAATATGTATATAACTGAAATGTTACTGAAATACTAAATAGCTCAAAATACTGACATGTTAACTTAGAATGCAACGTTTATTTATTGTTAATGTAACATT
>JAJOOH010000307.1:0-29235 GCA_029582605.1 Solanum gracilifrons | reverse complement strand
GGGGGGGGGGGGGGGGTATGTGGAGGAGATGGTGGAGTGAGGTAAGGAAAATAATTTGAATTTATTTTTAAAAAAAAATATTTTTTATGGATATTAATGTTTTATTACTTTTTAATTAATATTAATAGTTTATTATTTAATTTTTGTCAAGGTGAAATATTTTATCCATGAGGAATGCCACGTGTCAAGATTTTTTCATGCATTACACACACCACTGAAGTGTGTTTCTCAAACTAAAAAGTGATAGTTTAGGTATGAAACTCACACTCTCAATAGTTTACGTATGAAACTAAGTAGGCGTTTGACCATGCGATACCATATCACGATATGGTATCGTGAGATGGAATCAGCGTTTGAACATGCGATTTTATGCCGATTCCATCTCATGATTCCATATCATGAGATGTGATTCCATATTCTCCAAAAACCATGAGATGGAATTATATGGTAATTCCATATCATGATTTGAGATATTTTAATACAAAAATTGATCAACGAGTATATATTTTGTTAAAACAACCCCACATTTATATCTACTAACAATTTATTTTATATGTTAATAAAATTTATAATCATATCATTACTTTTTAAAATTTATTATTCTCACCGACATAAAATTTATTATTCTCACCAACATATAGTCACTTTAACTCACACCAATCAATTGTTAAAGTGATGAAATATTTATGGTCTATGAGCATGAAAATATAGTTGCGGATGATATTGACCAACAAATGGCTCAAAGTAACAATGTTGGTTCGTCTTTTCGGTCACATGATCGAGAAATGCAAGTTCAACGTGAGGAAATTGTCCATACTATATGAGAATATTATATTAAAGACTAATACACAACAATTTATGCTTAATTTTTTTTATTAAATTAAAGTTCGATGAAACAATTACTTAAGTGGAGAACAAATAATTTTGTAATAATTTATTATGCGATTTTATAAATTTTTATTTATTTGATAAGATTGAATAAACAATTGGAGCTATTTTAATAGTTTTATAACTTGTGAAATTTTTATATTTATGAGAAAATATACAACACAAAAATTCATCACATGTCTAAATAAAACTTCAATTTCATCTCATAATTTCATATAATGATATCATATCATAATTTCATATAATGATATCATATCGACGAAATAAAATAGTTTAGTCTTACCTAGTTTTAAATGAAAATAGTAGAATATGGGTAAGGGGAGGAATTTTGAATATAGAAAACAAATGTGGTGCAAGCTAGCAATGTGGGGTATGTCTGGAAAGAAAAAAAACTTTAACAGAACAAAATGATTTTAAAAATGTTGAAAAAGAAGGAGAAAAAGTCCAAAAGCGAACAAAGACTAAGACAAGGCAAGCACGTGACCTGTCAAAAAGCTTATTTACTGGAGTAGTACATACTCTCTCCGTCATAATTAATATAACTTACTTTCTTTTTTAGTAAATTAAAAAAAATAAAATATATATTTATATTAAGTAACACTTTAATTATAAAATATCTATTTTATTCTTAATGTAATAATTTATAACTACACAAATTTTTGTCATTCATTTTGGACCATAAATTTTAAAAGTGTTTCTTTATTTCTTAAATTCTGTACTGAGTCAAAGTATTTCACATTAAATAAGACGGAGGGAGTAATTTTTTTCCTTTTAGACATGTTCTTCTTCTTTCTCAATTCTCATCAATCCAATGCAATCCCTTCAGTCCAATCACTCAATAGAAAGTTAACTTTGTAAAACCCAATTGCTTACTTCGTTTCTTTTCACATACATAATAAATAAAGGGATTCTCTTTTTTTTTTTCTTTTAAAAAAACTGACCACATCTCTGTATCTGTGAGTTTTTGGCCTATGTTTTGGCTTTTTCTGTTGTGTTTGTATCTTTGTGGTATATATTACTTAATTAATAATAGAGGGAGAGGATGTTGATCTTGAATGGATATGGTGGAGAGTTTCATTGAAGGAGAAAAGTAGCTCAAACATAGAATTTGTTGGGATTAGTTCATATTCCAATATTATTAGATCTCAAGGTTACCACCTTAGTCTTTTTTCTTTATCAAGAAGATTCCCTTTATATTCATTCATTCTAATTATAGATGGATACCCATTTCTCATAATTTTGTAAAGATAGCAACTTTGGTGTTTTGAAGAAATATTGGAAGCTGAAAAGAGCAGGATTTGTGGTTGCTATTGAGTGAAAACAGCATCTATCTTTCTCTCTTTTTATTTTTTAGCAAATTGGTTCTGTTCTGATTCTGAGAGTAACCCTTTATGGATGAAGAAGTGGTTTTGATGTAAAGAATGTATTCTTGTTGTCTTAATGTCTTAATGTTTTATGGGGAGGTTTTGTTAGGCAAGTAATCCATTTTCTGACAAGGTAAATTGTAGAAAAGTAGAGAATGGAGAGAAAGTGGTGTATGTTCTTGTATGTGGTTTTAACATTGATGGAGAGTTGTTATGCTTCTCTTTCCCCTACTGGTATCAACTATGAAGGTAAACTTCTTTCCTACATTTCCTTTCTCTCTTGGGGGTGAAAATCATCTTCATCTCACATAATTATATGCAGTTGTTGCCTTGATTGAAATTAAGAAGGCCTTACATGATCCTTACAATGTTCTTGAGAATTGGGATGTCACTTCTGTTGACCCTTGCAGTTGGAGAATGGTTACATGTTCAAATGATGGATATGTTTCTTCTCTGTAAGTAGTTGAGCTTCAGTAATTTTCACTCTACATAATCATAACACCTAAAGTAAACTCTTTTTTTTTTCTTCCCTTCATCAGTGGACTACCTAGTCAAAGTTTATCTGGAACCTTGTCACCTGGAATTGGAAACCTCACTAAATTGGAATCAATGTAAGTTCTTCACTGTATTTTTCTCTTAGTACTTCATTTGATTATATGTTAGCTAAATAGTAATACTATTCCCAATATCGTGTAGATTACTACAAAACAATGCTATTTATGGTCCTATTCCTGATGTGGTTGGTAATTTAGAAAAGCTTCAGACACTTGATCTCTCCAACAACAAGTTTGATGGCGAAATACCTGCTTCTTTCGGAGATCTCAATAATTTGAATTATTTGTGAGTTCAGGAAATTTTTCTTATTTTTCACTGTTTCTTATCAAACTACACTTGAATCTTATTGTGTGTCTTCGCTGTTGAGCAAGACAGACGATTAAACAACAATAGCCTCACAGGAACCATTCCTCAATCTCTCTCAAACATTGGAGGCCTCGCTCTCGTGTACGTCTCCATACCCTCCTTTACCATCGAAATTTGTTATGCTTATCCTTGAAAGACCGGTCTAAATTACTCTAATGTTCTGTTTCTTCCTTGTACATTTTACTGATTTAGCTGATCTTGATTGTAGGGATGTTTCTTTTAATAATCTAAGTGGTCCATTGCCCAAAATATCTGCAAGAGCTTTCAAGTGAGTCACCTTTTCTTCTTTCAATACATAATTGCTGCAGTTGAAGTAGTAATTCTCAATATTAATGAAATTGACTGGTTCATGCCTCTGTATATGTACTTCTCATTAACAATAATTATGTAGTGCTTCTAGGATAATGGAAAGTATTTATTTTTGATAGATTACTGAACCTTATTATATTGAATTTAAGTTTCTCATCATGATTTTCAGAGTTATTGGAAATCCTTTGATTTGTGGCCAAAGTTCGGGGAACAATTGTTCAGCAGTCTATCCAGAACCGCTGTCCTTCCCGCCAGATAGTTTAGGAGGTCTGCATAACATCACTCACTTTCATTCACCTTCCGTTTCTTTCATTTAAAAATGGAAAATAGTAACAGACACAGGAGGTTCTGCTATCTCTATTGTTGAAATTGTATTGTCTGTTTTCTTCAATTTCATAGATCAAAGAGCAGGAAGTAAAAACCATCATGTAGCTGTTGCTTTTGGAGCAAGTTTTGGTGCTGCTTTCTTGGTTTTAGTAGTCATAGCACTGGTTCTTTGGTGGCGCTACCGACGTAATCAGCAGATCTTCTTTGATGTCAATGGTTAGCTGATTTTCTTTTACTTTTTATCCATTTAAGATAATTCAATTTCTTTGCTTTTTGGTTTTTCTATTTCTGATTCATTTGGTTATGTACATATTTTCTCGAATGTATTAAACTCCGTAGATTTGTCATTATTTGATTATTTTTTTCAAGTAAGGGTGTTTCAGAGTTTGGTGGCTTGTGGTTTAACTGGTTATCTTAGCTCTCAATATATATCTTTCATTTGATCTGACGTAGAAAAGGTTTACATTGACATTTGATTGTAAATCTCGTAGTCTAGTATTATGAAGGACCCAAATTTGCAAGTAGTAGATATCTAACAGCGGTTCTACATTTACATCGAGAATATGTTGAATAAAATGCTATAATCCACATCTTGGACTAGATAACTTCCCTGCTTTAGACCAGCTTAATTCATATCCTGACCAACCTTGTCAGGTGAATCAATTGTTATTTGCTCCCCCTCCCATTGAGAAGAAGTTTTCCCTGACAAACTTATAGGGTGGTTGCATATTGTGGACAAATTTTGGGGACTTGTCACTACTCATTCTTTCTCATCCCTTTCCTTGAGCATTAGTATTTTTCGTCAGTCTGTCACCTGCTATTTCTACAGCTGTATCTGAGCAATGATTTCTCAAATGCAGAACAATATGATCCAGAGGTATGCTTAGGTCACTTGAAAAGGTATGTCTTTAAAGAACTGCGAACTGCAACTGATCATTTCAGCTCAAAAAATATTTTGGGTAGCGGAGGATTTGGAGTTGTGTACAAGGGACGCTTAAATAATGGAACTGTCGTGGCTGTCAAAAGATTAAAGGACTACAATGCTGTTGGTGGTGAAATCCAATTTCAGACAGAAGTTGAGTTGATTAGTTTGGCTGTCCATCGAAATCTTCTCCGTCTTTGGGGTTTTTGTTCAACTGAAAGTGAACGGCTTCTTGTTTACCCCTATATGCCAAATGGAAGTGTAGCAGCACGATTAAAAGGTCAGCCTCTTGGCCTGCATGTTTTGTTAGTAATAATTGCTATGCCTCCTAGCTTGAGATCATTCCTCCAACATATATGTTCTGTGAAGTTCGACCTTTTAGGAAGGTGTTTGTTAAACTAATTTCAACTGTGGTTACCTTTCTTTTACATTTTTAGGTGCCTGGTCACACCTTTCTAACTCATTATGGGATGTTAACTAGAAAATACTCTCTTAAAGCTGCACAATTTTCTATTACAGAAAGTGAGGCTTAACAGACTAACGTATTATCTTACAAGAACGAATCTTGTGAAGAAATGGACATAGGATCTAATTCAAACTTAAAAGTTAGCTCATGAGGTAAGTATTGCTTAAAGACCACAACCCATTCCCTCAACCTATGTGGGACTTCTTAAAGGTAGATGAGCTTAGCTGATCTTTAATTCCATACGCTGTAAAGTGTAAATCAGTTTCTTTTCTCCGATATGAGAGTGTCACTAGGGCTTGAATACCAACAAACAAAAGTTGGATTCTTTTCCCTTAAGCTGGGACTTGATAATTTTGCTTGTTTAAGGACTCCCCTCTTTGCCTTTTCTCTATCCAAGTTAAAACTTGTTAATTTTAGAGAGGTTATGCTCTTCTCATTCTCTCAGTTTTATGCAATTTGGAATAATGAAGGAAGAAAGTGAAATTAAAATTAAAACTTCACCATTGCACATGATAAAGCTTTTGAAAAGAGAGAAGTTTATTCATCTTATACAACAATTTGCTTCTAAAAAGCATTATGAGACTTGTCATAATTTATGGCTCAAGGAGATTAAAGTGGGTTTGAACTATTCACGTAGTCCATATTTTACCCATATTTATGTGGATGGATTCCAATCTATCTTCCTTTAACCCTGAAAAGAGCATATGCATCCCGAGCTTTTTACGTTACGCTTCAATAGAACGAATTATCTTAACTTCAATAATAGATATTAGGCCTTTCAGCAGGTTAGTTCACGAATTCTCTTATTTCAGTAAGAGACGTGTTTGGGCCTGCTTTGAAGACAGCCAGTAACTACTAGCACAAGATCCAGTATTTGAAAAGGTTCCATACCCATAAGGGTTCCAAGCTTCAACCCACTGCTCGAGCAACTTGCTATCTATTTTAACTCAATCCACCCAAATCCGGTCCAATGCACCCATTTGCCACCACTATAAATGATACTATCGTTTATTTTTTAGTACAAGCTTTTAATGTTTGACCCATCCTATTTTGTGTCCCTTATCATATTTCTTCTTCTTGAAGTATATGGTAGGCCATCATCAGCGACCACAGTGATGCAGTTTCTTCTGGCGAACATTGCCTTCCATTAACCATGTCTTTTGTGGTTCCTAAATTTGCAGATCACATCCATGGCAGGCCAGTTTTGGACTGGTCAAGGCGGAAAGGAATAGCAGTAGGTACAGCCAGAGGGCTAGTATATTTGCATGAACAATGTGACCCCAAAATTATCCATCGTGATGTCAAAGCAGCGAACATTCTGTTGGATGAGGAATTTGAAGCAGTTGTTGGAGATTTTGGGTTAGCAAAGCTCTTGGATCACCGGGATTCTCATGTAACGACTGCTGTCAGGGGCACAGTTGGTCACATTGCTCCAGAATATTTGTCAACGGGTCAGTCGTCTGAAAAGACTGATGTGTTTGGGTTTGGAATCTTGCTGCTTGAGCTAATTACAGGTCAGAAGGCTGTGGACTTTGGACGAGGGGCGAACCAGAAAGGTGTTATGCTTGATTGGGTAAAGAAACTTCATGTAGAGAAAAAGCTGAACCTTATGGTGGATAAAGATTTGAAGAACAACTTTGACCGGATTGAACTTGAAGAGATGGTTCAAGTTGCTCTTCTGTGTACCCAATTCATTCCAACTTATCGGCCAAAGATGTCGGAGGTATTAAGGATGTTGGAAGGAGATGGATTAGCTGAAAAATGGGAGGCTTCACAAAAAGTTGAGACACCTAGGTACAGAACATCTGAAAATACACCAAAGAGATATTCTGATTATATAGAAGAATCATCACTAGTAGTCGAAGCAATGGAGCTTTCAGGACCTAGATGACAACATCTGATTCTATCCTTGAGTTGAAAAATGAGAAATAGCTGTTGGAATGCCTGTATTATTAATCTGTAAAAAAGAACTCAAAGCTCATGTATAATTCGATCAACACCTAACTTCATACTTCTCTCCCTCTCAATATTGATAAAATGTGCCATTCATTTTTTGAAGATGGGGGCACAAGTCAACCATCCTCATGTACAGTGGTCTGATTGTCATGGTGGATGAATCATGAATAAGGTTTTCGATTTTCTTCTTTTGTTCATATACTGAAATGTTTAGTCCTGTCATAGTGAAGGGAAAAATGAAAATATGAAGAAAGGTAGTAGTAGGTAGGGGTGTCAAAAATGAGCCGTTTAATCGAATCATAATTTTATGGGTTGAGGTCAACATAGGGTTTAATCTCTATTTTGTTCAAGCTTTAACCCACTTCGAAAGAAATTTCAATTGAGTCTAATTTAATTTCCAATTTTAACCTGTTTTAAGACTTTTTATTTGCATTGATGTAATGAACCTTTAAAATTATTGCCCGCATAATTTACTTAGACACCGCTTGTTCCAATCAAACACCTTTATAAAAACCCTCCGCCGCCTCCTACTAAATTTTAAAGAAAATAATTTCAAAATCGTAAATAAGTTCAGATTTGTATTAGTCTTACTGAAAAAAATAGAGTTTCGCTATGTTTAGCAATTTTTTTTTTAATGAAATGCAAACTCTATTTTTAGCAATTATTTTTTTTGATAAAATGCAAACTCTATCTTTAGCAATTTTTATTTCTTTGATGAAATGCTCTTCTACAACTTTAAAGACAAATCTTTATCAGTAAACTCTTTTGATTTTTTCTGTTTTGACTGGTTATTTGTTTAATTGATGTTTTTTCGATAATAATATTGGCACTAAGAATTTACTCTATCATGATATATTTCCTCAGATTCAGTTTGTTCTTTAAGCAAAATGAAGAAGAAAAATTAGTGGAACCAAAAGGAAGAACAAGAGATTTTGTAAACTGAAGTGACGAAGACGAAGGTGGGTTTCTCTTTGAAATTAAAATTATTATTGAATTAATTTTGTTTTAGTTATTCTGTTAATGTATACCAGGTGTCAAAAATATTACAAATGTATTCATTTTTTTAAATTGAAATTCAAATTGTGGTTATAAAAGTTAAACAACAATATATTAAAATTATTAAAATTCAGCACATCAAATTGGACAGGTCATGACACAATCCGTTTTTGAGCCCAACCCATTGAAATACAACATAAACTTGAATTGATCATGACTTAATTTAATTTCTATTTCAATATCTTCAATTTTATTTCAATCCGCCCATTTAACATCTCTAGTCTAGTAATAGGCAACGGTCCCAAAGGATAAAGAAGTTGGAAGTAGGCATGAAAATTGTGATGGGGTATAAGATAGTTACAGTTCCACTAAATTCTAAGGTATGTATGATGGTCACTCTTCAGCCAACTCAGGTCTTGTCAATTCATAAAATGGACCCACATCACACCATCAAAACAAATTGCTTCACCCTCCAAAAGTTCCAAAATACGTACGACAAGAATAATAATTTTGCGTTTAATTTTATTTCATATTTGGTATAAAGTATTAGCTAATTTAAAAATTATTTTATCTAGATGAGATAAAATAATTTCATCTGATGTATTAAACGAGCCCTTATAAGTTCTACTTATTTTCACCGATAATCTCAAAAAATTAATTATAGAATTTAGAAAAATCATGAATTTCAAAATTTTTTACAACATGAGTTTGGTGTGTGCGCGTACACCCCTGTAAAATTTGGTGACATTTTTACCCTTACCGTCAAAGGATATTTCATCCACATTTATGGTATCCGTAAATACAGATTCTAAGGAAGATAATTAAAAATAAAAAATAGATGATATTGGTATCGTTAAATTACAAAAGAGTAGTGCTAAATTACTACAAAAATATACCCCAAAAATAACCACATATATAAAAAGTCTACTATATACTTATATTAAATTTTGGCTTATTTTCAGCGCTATCTCCTTCTTATATGGTTCATTGATTAAAAAAAAATGATTTAGTTTATAAAACAAATATGTTTCACTTAAGTAAAAAAGTGTTATACACTTAAGTTAAGAAACAATTATGTAGTCATATTTTTATATATTAATATTTTTTTTATTACTATAAACTATAAATTATTTGATGAATCAATACATTACCCAACCCACATAACCCACCACCCCATCCCTCCCTAAAACCCATTTTTGTCTAGAACACATGTCACGACCCGAGTCTACACTGTAGACGTGGCCGGCACACAAGAACCATTGCTGGTCCCCAAGCGAACCCTCATCTTGGCTGACTACAAGCGGAGGACTAACTTAAGCATGCAAAAGCTTAAAAACTGAACAAAATTCATGAAACTTAAATACAAAGCTTTAACTCAAAAGAAAACTCTGAATAGTATAATATATTTAACTCGCCCCAAAATAGGCAACTTAAGTCTTTAAAACATTTAACAAAATAAATGAACATACTTCTGAAACTCTACTGTCTATCTATGAAGCCTATAAATAACAAAGATGGAAGTCGGAACAAAACCCACGCCATCCTAAAAACTGATATAACTGAAAAGTAAATGAAATCTAAACACAAAAACATCCTTAAATACTCAACAAAAACCTAAACACTAAAACATCCTAAAAACCTTTAAAAACCCTAAATAAATCCTTAATCTAAAACCTTGAGCTCTAAGAACCCCTAAACCGTAAAAGCAATAATGATCCTAAAAAAATATTTAAAAATTCTAGATCGAAAAAACTCTTAACCAAAAATATCCCAGAAAAACGTAAGCTTTAAACCCTAACCTAAAAACCCTTAATAAAATACCTAAACCTAAAACCCTAATTCCAAAGAAATCCTCAATGCTAAACTCTATAGAAAAAGAAACCCTAAACCCTTCACCCTAAACCTTAGGGCTAAACCCTAAGAAACCCTAAACCTTAAGAAATAAAAAAACTCTAAAAAAAACATTTAAGAATCCTAAAAATCTTATAAAAACTATAAATCTAAAACCCTAAGCCCTAAGAACCCCTAAATAGTAAAAACCTATAAAGATCCTAAAAACCCATTAAAACGATAAACCTAAAAAACCCTCTAAACCAAAAAAAAAATCTAGAAAAGCATAAGCCCAAAACCCTATCATGCATGCTCAGTACCTTTCAAGTACTAACTCATACTTTATGCTACATCTTCTCGTGATGTAGGTTCAGGTCCTCAGCATTGAGATCACGTGTAGATCGGTTCTTGATCCATTTCCAGCAGTATAAGTGGTGAGTATTCGTTCTTCAAGGATGATTGGCATGTTTTATGTTCAGTCTTCCATTTTAGGTTTAGTTTTGCTAGATTTAGCTGGGGGGATGTCCCAACATCTCTAGTCAGTTAGAGGCTTTTATTTAGACATAGTTTTTGTCACGCCTCGAGTCTACTGTCTTGACGTAACACAAGACCTAGGATCACGAGTGACCCTAAGAAACCTTAAATCCTAAGAAACCTTAAAATCCTTAAATCTAAAACCCTGAGCCCTAAGAACCCTTAAATCGTAAAAACAATAATGATCCTAAAAAATTATTTAAAAATTTAAGATCGAAAAAAATTCTTAACCAAAAAATATCCCAGAAAAACGTAAGCTTTAAACCCTAACCTAAAAACCCTTAATAAAATACCTAAACCTAAAACCCTAATTCCAAAGAAATCCTCAATGCTAAACTCTATAGAAAAAGAAACCCTAAACCCTTCACCCTAAACCTTAGGGCTAAACCCTAAGAAACCCTAAACCTTAAGAAATAAAAAAACTCTAAAAAAAACATTTAAGAATCCTAAAAATCTTATACAAACTATAAATCTAAAACCCTAAGCCCTAAGAACCCCTAAATAGTAAAAACCTATAAAGATCCTAAAAACCCATTAAAACGATAAACCTAAAAAACCCTCTAAACCAAAAAAAAAATCTAGAAAATCATAAGCCCAAAACCCTATCATGCATGCTCAGTACCTTTCAAGTACTAACTCATACTTTATGCTACATCTTCTCGTGATGTAGGTTCAGGTCCTCAGCATTGAGATCACGTGTAGATCGGTTCTTGATCCATTTCCAGCAGTATAAGTGGTGAGTATTCGTTCTTCAAGGACGATTGGCATGTTTTATGTTCAGTCTTCCATTTTAGTTTCATTTTTGCTAGAGTTAGCTGGGGGGATGTCCCAGCATCTCTAGTTAGTTAGAGGCTTTTATTCAGACATAGTTTTTGTCACGGCTCAAGTCTACTGTCACGCCTCGAGTCTACCGTCTTGACGTAACACAAGACCTAGGATCCCGAGTGACTCCAAGCTAACCTGAGTTGGCATAGCATAAGCTTATTAGATCAAGACCTTGAAAACTTTTAAAAGCCTAAGCCTAAGAAACCCGAAACTCTAAGAAAACGTAAATCCTAAGAAACACTAAACCCTAAACCTTAGGGAAAAACCCTAAATCCCAAGCCTTATGGAGCACTAAGAAAATCTAAATCGTAAGAAACCCTAAACCTTAAAAAAATCATTAAAAACACTAAACCTAAAGAACCTTAAAAAAACCCTAACCCCTAAAAATCCCTAAATCTAAAATCCTAAGCCCTAAACTCAAAGAATCCTGCGCTCTATGAACAATTATACTGTAAAAAACCATAAAAATCCTAAAAAAACCTTTTAAAACCCTACACCTAAAAAAAAAGTCTAAACCTAAAAAAAATACTAGAAAAACGTAAGACCTAAACCTTAAACCCGATAAACCCTTCAATAAAAAACCTAGACCTAAAACCCTAAACCTTAAGAAACCCTAAATGCGAAACTCTATACTCAAAGAAATCATAAACCCTTCACCCTAAACCTTAGGGCTAAACCCTAAGAAATCCTAAACCTTAAGAAATTAAAAAACCCTATTCCCTAAGAAATCATAAAAACCCTAAAAACCCTAAACCTAAAAAAACCTAGAAATCTTAAGTCCAAAACCCTAAACACCCTTAAAAAACCAAGCCCTTAGAAATCATAAGTGCTTAACCCTATTCCCTAAGAAACCCTAAATCCTTAACTCTAACCAATATGGCTAAAACCTAAACCCAAAACCTTATGAAATACAAAGAAACCCTAAACCCTAAAAAAACCTTTAAAATTCCTATACCTAAGAAATCCTAACACTCTAAGCCCTTTTACCCTATGAAACCTTAAAAACCTTCAAAACCACTAAACGTAAAAACTCTAAAAAAAAAAACCCCTTTTAGAACCCCTAACCTTAAACCTAAAAAACACTAAGCCCTACACCATAATTTACCCTACAAATCATTTTAAAAAAACCCTAAACCTTATGAAACCCTAAACCATAAGAAAATCTAAACCCTAAAAATCACTAAGAAAACCTAAACTTTAAAAAACCTAAAAAAAAAACCTTAAAAGACCTAAACCTAAGAAATTCTAAACTCTAAACTCTAAACCCTGAACCCTATTACCCTAAGAAACCCTAAATCATAAACCCTTAAAAACCCATAAGCCCAAGATCAAAACTCAAGAAACCCGAAACTCTAAACCCAAAAAAACACTAAGAAACACTAAACCCTAAAAAACAAGAAAAAAAACTTTTAAAACTCTAAACCTAAAAAACCTTAAAAAATCCTAAACCTAACAAACTTAAACCCTTGAAAAACACTCAACCTCAAACACTAAACCCTAAATCCTACACCCTAAAAGACCCAAAACCTTAAATGCTAAACTCTAAACCCTAAACCTTAGGGATATACCCCTAACCCCAAGACTTATTAAACTCTATGAAGCCCTATCCTAAGAAACCTTAAATCCTGAGGAAAAACCTAAACACTAAAACATCCTATAAACCTTTAAAAACCCTAAAGCTAAAAATCAATAAAAAAAACCTTAAAATATCCTAAAATAAATCCTTAATCAAAAAACCTGAGTCCTAAGAACCCCTAAACAGTAAAAACAATAATGATCCTAAAAAAATATTTAAAAATTCTAGATAAAAAAAAGCACTTAACCAAAAAAAATCCCAGAAAAAATTAAGCTTTCAACCCTAACCTAAAAACCCTTAATAAAATACCTAAACCTAAAACCCTAATTCCAAAGAAATCCTAAAATGCTAAACTCTATAGAAAAAGAAATCCTTTACCTTCACCCTAAACCTTAGGGATAAACCCTAAGAAACCCTAAACCTTAAGAGATCAAAAAACCCTAAAAAAAATATTTAAAACCCCTAAACCCTAAACCCTTAACGTTAAAAATCCTAAAAATCCTATAAAAAACTGTAAATCTAAAACCCTAAGCCCTAAGAAACCCTAAATTGTAAAAACCCATAAAGATCCTAAAACCCTTTAAAACACTAAACCTAAAAAACCCTCTCAACCAAAAAAAAAATTTAGAAAATCATAATCTCAAAACCCTATCATGCATGCTCAGTACCTTCCCTAAACCTTAAGAAACCCTAAATGCGTAACTCTATACCCAAAGAAATCCTAAACCCTTCACCCTAAACCTTAGGGCTAAACCCTAAGAAATCCTAAACCTTAAGAAATTAAAAACCCTAAACCCTAAACGTTAAAAATACTAAACCCTAAAAACCCTAATCCCTAAGAAACCATAAAAATCCTAAAAACCCGTTAAAACCCTAAACCTAAACCTTAAAAAATCCGTTAAGAAACCCTAAACCCTAAGAAAACCTAAACCTTAAAAAATCCCTAAAAACCTTTAAAATCCCTATACCTAAGAAATCCTAACACTCTAAGCCCTTTTACCCTATGAAACCTTAAAAACCTTGAAAACCTCTAAACTTAAAACGTCTAAAAAAAAACCCTTTTAGAACCCCTAAAAACCGTTAAAAACCTTAAACCTAAAAAACACTAAGCCCTACACCATAATTTACCCTACAAATCAATTTAAAAAAACCTTAAATCCTATGAAACCCTAATCCATAAGAAAATCTAAACCCTAAAAATCACCAAGAAAACCTAAACTCTAAAAAACCTAAAAAAACCTTAAAACACCCAAACCTAAGAAATTCTAAACTCTAAACCCTGAACCTTAAGAAACCCTAAAGTGTAAACCCTTAAAAACCCATAAACCCAAGATCAAAACTCAAGAAACCCGAAACTCTAAACCCAAAAAAACACTAAGAAACACTAAACCCTAAAAAACAACAAAAAAACTTTTAAAACTCTAAACCTAAAAAACCTTAAAAAATCCTAAACCTAACAAACCTAAACCCTCGAAAAACACTCAACCTCAAACACTAAACCCAAAACCCTACACCCTAAAAGACCCAAAACCTTAAATGCTAAACTTTAAACCCCAAACCTTAGGGATATACCCCTAACCCCAAGACTGATTAAACTCTATGAAGCCCTATCCTAATAAACCTTAAATCCTAAGAAAAAACCTAAAAACTAAAACATCCTAAAATCTTTAAAAATCCCTAAAGCTAAAAATCTATAAAAAAAACCCTTAAAATATCCTAAAATAAATCCTTAATCTAAAACCCTGACCCTTAAGAACCCCTAAACCGTAAAAACAATAATGATCCTAAAAAAATATTTAAAAATTCTAGATCGAAATAAACTCTTAACCAAAAAAAATCCCTGAAAAACGTAAGCTTTAAACTCTAACCTAAAAACCCTTAATAAAATACCAAAACCTAAAACCCTAATTCGAAAGAAATCCTAAATGCTAAACTCTATAGAAAAAGAAACCCTAAACCCTTCACCCTAAACCTTAGGGCTAAACCCTAAGAAACCCTAAACCTTAAGAAATCAAAAAACCCTAAAAAAAACATTTAAGAATCCTAAACCCTAAACGTTAAAAATCCTAAAAATCCTATAAAAACTGTATATGTAAAACACTAAGCCCTAAGAACCCCTAAATTGTAAAAACCCATAAAGATCACAAAATCCTTTTAAAACACTAAACCTAAACAACCCCCTAAACCAAAAAAAATATAGAAGATCATAAGCCCAAAACTCTATCATGCATGCTCAGTACCTTTCAAGTACTAACTCATACTTTATGCTACATCTTCTCGTGATGTAGGTTTCAGGTCCTCAACATTAAGATCACATGTAGATTGGTTCCCGATCCGTTTTCAGCAATATCAGTAGTGAGTCTTCGTTCTTCAAGGACGATTGGCATGTTTTATGTCCAGTCTTCCATTTTAGTTTCAGTTTTGCTAAAGTTAGCTGGGGAGTGTCCCAGCATCTCTAGTCAGTTAGAGGCTTTTATTCAGACATAGTTTTTGTGACGCCTCGAATATACCTTCTTGACGTAACACAAGACCTAGGATCACGAGTGACCCCAAGCTAACCTGAGTTAGCATGTCATAAGCATATTAGATCAAGACCTTAAAAACCTTTAAAAGCCTAAACCTAAGAAAAACGAAACCCTAAGAAACACTAAACCCTAAACCTTAGGGAAAAACCCTAAACCCAAAGCCAAATGAAGCACTAAGAAAATCTAAATCGTAAGAAACCCTAAACCCTAAAAAAAATCATTAAGAACACTAAACCTAAAGAACCTTTAAAAATCCTAACCCCTAAAAAACCCTAAATCTAAAATCCTAAGCCCTAAACTCAAAGAATTCCTAAGCTCAATGAACAATTATACTGTAAAAAATCATAAAAATCCTAAAAAAACATTTTAAAACCCTACACCTAAAAAAAGTCTAAACCTAAAAAAAATACTAGAAAAACTTAAGACGTAAACCTTAAACCCTAATAACCCTTCAATAAAAAACCTAGACCTAAAACCCTATACCTTAAGAAACCCTAAATGCGAAACTCTATACCCAAAGTAATCCTAAACCCTTCACCCTAAACCCTAAGAAATCTTAAACCTAAAGAAATTAAAAAACCTAAACTATAAATGTTAAAAATACTAAACCCTAAAAACCCTAATCTCTAAGAAACCATAAAAATCATAAAAACCCATTAAAACCCTAAACCTAAAAAAACCTAGAGATCTAAGTCCAAAACCCTAAACACCCTTAAAAAACCAAACCCTTAGAAATCATAAGCGCTAAACCCTATTCCCTAAGAAACCCTAAATCCTTAACTCTAAACCATAGGGCTAAAATCTAAACTCAAAACTTTATGAAATACTAAGAAACCCTAAACCCTAAGAAAACCTAAACCCTAAAAAAGCCCTAAAAACCTTTAAAATCCCTATACCTAAGAAATCCTAACACTCTAAGCCCTTTTACCCTATGAAACCTTAAAAACCTTCAAAACCTCTAAACTTAAAACTTCTAAAATAAACCCTTTCAGAACCCCTAAAAACCTTATACCTAAAAAACACTAAGCCCTACACCATAATTTACCCTACAAATCATTTTTAAAAAAACCTTAAACCCTATGAAACCTTAAACAATAAGAAAATCTAAACCCTAAAAATCACTAAGAAAACCTAAACTCTAAAAAACCTAAAAAAACAAACCTTAAAACACCTAAACCTAAGAAATTCTAAACTCTAAACTCTAAACACCGAACCCTATTACACTAAGAAACCCTAAAGAGTAAACCCTTAAAAACCCATAAGCCCAAGATCAAAACTCAAGAAACCCGAAACTCTAAACCCAAAAAAACACTAGATCCTAGAAAACAACAAAAAAACTTTTAAAACTCTGAACCTAAAAAACCTTAAAAAATCCTAAACCTAACAAACCTAAACCCTCGAAAACCACTCAACCTCAAGCACTAAACCCTAAGCCCTACACCCTAAAAGACCCAAAACCTTAAATGCTAAACTCTAAACCCTAAACCTTAGGAATATACCCCTAACCCCAAGACTTATTAAACTCTATGAATCCCTATCCTAAGAAACCTTAAATCCTAAGAAAAAACCTAAACACTAAAACATCCTAAAAACCTTAAAAAACCCTAAAGCTAAAAATCTATAAAAAAAACCCTTAAAATATCCTTAAAATAAATCCTTAATCTAAAACCCTGAGCCCTAAGAACCCCTAAACCGTAAAAATAATAATGATCCTAAAAAAATATTTAAAAATTCTAGATCGAAAAAAACTCTTAACCAAAAAAAATCCCAGAAAAACGTAAGCTTTAAACCCTAACCTAAAAACCCTTAGTAAAATACCTAAACCTAAAACCCTAATTCCAAAGAAATCCTAAATGTTAAACTCTATAGAAAAAGAAACCCTAAACCCTTCTCCCTAAACCTTAGGTCTAAACCCTAAGAAACTCTAAGCCTTAAGAAATCAAAAAAACCCTAAAAAAAATATTTAAAAACCCTAAACCCTAAATCCTAAAAATCCTATAAAAACTGTAAATCTAAAACCCTAAGCCCTAAGAACCCCTAAATTGTAAAAATCCATAATGATCCTAAAAACCCTTTAAAACACTAAACCTAAAAAACCCTCTAAACCAAAAAAAATTCTAGAAAATCATAAGCCCAAAACCCTATCATGCATGCTCAGTACCTTTCAAGTACTAACTCATACTTTATGCTATATCTTCTCGTGATGTAGGTTTCAGGTCCTCAACATTAAGATCACGTGTAGATCGGTTCCCGATTCGTTTTCAGCAATATCAGTGGTGAGTCTTCGTTCTTCAAGGACGATTGGCATGTTTTATGTCCAGTCTTCCATTTTAGTTTCAGTTTTGCTAGAGTTAGTTGGGGGGATGTCCCAACATCTCTAGTCAGTTAGAGGCTTTTATTCAGACATAGTTTTTGTCACGCCTCGAATCCACTGTGTTGACGTAATATAAGACCTAGGATCACAAGCACTACAAGAAATAACACTTTTAGTGGCAGCTAAAGTCGCCTCAAAATCCTCAAAAGTCGCTGCAAATTACATTTAGTGGCGACAGAAGGGTCGTTGGCGTTACAACTGAAACAAAAGGTTATTTGTGGCGACAAAGATGAGTTGCCATAAAAAGACATCTTTTGTGGCGATATTTATTGCTACAGAAGCTTATTTATATCGTCACAAATATATTGGACAAGGTGTCCAATAAAAAGGTTGCCACTGATGGAAAGGATATAGCAGCAACAACAATCGCCACAAACACTATTAGGGGCTATTTTAACCCGCCACTATAGAGTTAACTTTCAATATTGGGAAAATTGACTTTTGGCAGCGACTGTAAGTCGCCACAAATACCAATATATTTTGAAAAAAATTAATATTTATATATTTAGTACTAGTTGCCTAAAAATATAGCAATTGTCCATTACTCATACAAAGACATAACCAAAATACTTCTCACTAAGAGAATGTGATATCTTAAGACTCCTCTGTCAATAATTTTTCATCACTTGAAGAACCATCCATGTAACAGAAAAAGAAAGTAAAGATTCACTTCAATCAATTTGAAATTAAGCAGGAAAGGGATTTGAGAACAACATAAAAAATTCATGCTTACATAAATGGAATACTAACTTCTTACTCACAGTTGCACTATACATGGATGAACAACACATTTGGTATTACAATAATTTTCTCAATCAAAAGATAGAAGGAAATTTTTTTATTTCTTATTATATATTCATATAAATAACAAAATTTTCTTTGTCATTAACATTAATTTATTTCTTAAAGATAAAAGGCATATTGTTGTAAACAATAGTCATTCAACTACAGAGTAGATGAAAAAAACAATCAACTTAAAAATAGAAGAACATGATATTTACTACAATTTATATAGGTGTCTTGTACATGTTGATGTTCCTATATACCTGATTAACATCAGACTTCATTTACTTGTACTGAGTGATATATGTATGCACCTGCTTCAACTTTTTTTTTCATATAACAAATTCATCAATTTACCTTAATGAAGACAATTACCTTTATTTAGGTGTATTGAGCAACACTAAAAGTATGCACCTGATTCAACTTTTGTTTTTCCATGAGTTTGGTATAAGCTAGATATTCAAAGGTATTATCCAATCAGGGGAAGCTAAAAAATGAATATATAATCGAAGGTACATTGCCTAGCACCTGCTAACTGATGGTGATAGTACTATTCAAAGAAAAAGATGCCATGAACATCAAAACTTGCAAACAACAATCTGATTTGAGACTAGTGAAAAATTACTTTCAAAATGTACAACATATGCTCATTTCACTGAAGCAAATCAGAATCATACATGTTAGCTTTCAAGGAATTAAACTATATCCAAAGTACAGTGTCCTAAGGAATCCTCATAACTTGAATCAATGAGAAAGGCAAAATGTGCTATAAGAATACAGCTGATTCATTAAAATAAGCACCAGAAACATACTTCCTCCATTTAATTTATTTGTCTGAACACAGGGTTTAAGAAAGTAATAAAGAAGAATTAAATAGTTACAAGAAAATAATACCAGTTCATGAACAATATTTTACTGGATTTTTTTTTATTTACAACAATGAATTAAATAGCTATAAAGAATTTTAAAGAAATAAGCACAACCCACTGTGAAGAATTTGGTCAATCTTGTACCTCTTGACACCTCTTTCATACCATAAATTACATTGGCATAGGTCATATAAGCATAACCTCATGCTTGGGTGAGGTCAAGTTCTTGAACAACTCAAAAGTTGGTCGTCTAATTCTTGTTAGATAAATATAATTGAACAAGGTAAATTTTACAATTAACAACTAAATACTAGTACTCTAAATAGTTCAACTTTCTGTGCATAAATACCAAAAGGAAAGGAAAATAAAGAAAACAACATGAACCCTTCTTAAATTTCATGAAATAGTACCCAGATTAAGTATCTAACATACAACATGAACCCTTCATAAATTTCATAAAATATTGTACCCTGAGTAAGAACAAAACACATAAGTAGTGAAGATTAGCGTAATGAAGAAACTGCAATAATATGAAACTCATGCTAAAAGAAAATTCACTAATAGTTATTATCAATCAGTGGTAAACCAAAATAACAACAACAAATAACAGAGCAAATATCAAAAAGGGACTTAAAGAACTCATTAAAAATCATTTTGCTGGACGAACTAATCTTATCTTATCAAAAGAATCCATCATATATTTTCACGAAAAACTCAAAGGACATGTCTAAAGTTTCAGCAGTTATTGCCCCAAGAAATTACCCAACCAGTAGCACAAAAAATCTCTTATGTGCATATAACAAAGAATCAAACCATTATATATATCTATGTAGAACTTCAACTTGAAAGTACACTATCCTCTACGATGGCCTTTTTATCATCTAACGTAACCACATTTTTGGTTAATTGGAGCCAAGGTCAAGGAGATGATAAATTGAAAGTATTCAGGATAAAAGGAATTATGTAAAATACAATTGAAAGAAGAACGAAAATTGTTTTCATTAAAATTACCAAGCCTAGAGTATGTTTAGTTGTTATAAACAATACTTTAAGTACATCTCACCCCAATCCATCATGTATTACAGTAACAAGGACAAGGCAAAGTGCAAATATTATTTTACCTTGAGATGAAGGAAGAAGATCCAACATTTCCTCGTAGAAGGAGCCCATATGAATAAACTTACTATATTTATTTCCCCTATAATTGTAAGTATTAGCTTGCTATACTATTTTAGTTCATCTTTTCCCTGCAAAATTGAAAGCACACTAAAATAGTTTCTCAAATTTATTATCAATGAATTTGGTTTTCAAGCCAAGGACATATATCATATTAAGCTTGACATTTGAGTAGCTTTCAATTTGCATTATCGTCATCCCAATTTCTTTTTATCTATAACAAGTTATTAATAATTTAAAATTTATTGAGATTGTACTTCTAGTTCACCTTTATCATAATTTAGGTAATCAAAATGGAAGTAGAAATTTTCTCTCTTACACAATAATTCTGTAACATTCATTTAAAAGAGAGAACATTCATTCAGAATTACTTTTAATAATAAATATAAAATAAATAATCTAAACCCTAGTCGTCTGTATCTCTTGTCCCAATTTCAGTGCTTCACAATACTGAATACTTTTGTCAGTTCAGTAATTCACACTCGTTAATTTTAGCAGAAATGAACAGTATGGATTATAAAATATGTATCACTAAAAGATATGTAATTTCAAAAAGAAACTTTCAGCTTACCAGGAAAAGAAGATATCTGAGAGAGAAATATCAAAACCGAAAATTCACAAAATAAGTTTGGCGAAGAAGCCATCCTTTTGTGCGGAGGGGTGGAGATCTGTCAATTCCTCAGAGATAAGGGCTTCAGATGACTACTCCTGTGTGAATTTCAAACTGGTCAGACAAATTGGAGAAAAACAATATGAGAATACAAGTGTATAAACGTCAACATTTATAGATTTTCATGGCCAAATTCATGTACCATCAAAAAGGATTTGAAATTTAAGTAACTACATGATAGATTTGAGCTATTTTAGCTGCGCGAGAATTGAGAATTTTGAAGAGAGAGGAACCTTTTCTAAGAGAGACACAACTAGTGTTTTACTTCTCCTTTAATTTAGGGTTGTTCTTTCTCTTTACTTTTTTTTTTTTTATATTAATTAAAAGTAAAATCAATCACATGTAATGGCGATCATGTCGCCAAAAAAATTCTTCTGAGGCGATTTCTGATAAGTTGCCACTATTTATTAGAGTTAAAAAATTTATTTTCACCCGGAATGAAAAACTCAGCTATATTAGAGGCGACCTAAGAATAGTTGCCACTAAAGGTATAATCATTTATAACGACTTCAAAATGTCGCCACTAAATGTTAACAATTTGTAGCGAGTTTAAAAGTCGCCTCAAAAGGCTCGTCTTTTGTATCAATTAACCAAGTTGCCACTAAATGTCGTCGCAAAAAGTTGAATTTCTCGTAGTGGAGTGACCCCAAGCTAACCTGAGTTGGCATATCATAAGCATATTAGATCAAGACCTTAAAACCCTTTAAAAGCCTAAACCTAAGAAACCTGAAACCCTAAGAAAACTTAAACCCTAAGAAACACTAAACCCTAAACCTTAGGGAAAAATCCTAAAACTCAAGCCTTATGAAGCATTAAGAAAATCTAAATCGTTAGAAACCCTAAACCCTAAAAAAAATCTTTAAAAACACTAAACCTAAAAAAGCTTTAAAAACCCTAAATCTAAAATCCTAAGCCCTGAACTCAAAGAAATCCAAAGCTCTATGAACACTTGTACTGTAAAAAACCATAAAAATCCTAAAAACCAGTTTAAACCCTAAACCTTAAAAAATCTAGAAATCTTAAGTCCAAAACCCTAAAAACCCTTAAAAAACCAAACCCTTAGAATTCATAAACACTAAACCCTATTCCCTAAGAAATCCTAACTTCTTAAATCTAAACCATAGGGTTAAATCCTAAACCCAAAACCTTATGAAATACTAAGAAACCCTAAACCCTAAGGAAACCTAAACCCTAAAAAAACACTAAAATCCTTTAAAATCCCTATACCTAAGAAATCCTAACACTCTAAGCCCTTTTACCCTATGAAACCTTAAAAACCTTCAAAACCTTTAAACTTAAAAACTCTAAAAAAAAAACCCCTTTTAGAACCCCTAAAAACCTTAAACCTAAACCACACTAAGCCTTACACCATAATTTACCCTACAAATCATTTTTAAAAAACCCTAAACCCTATGAAACCCAAAACCATAAGAAAAACTAAACCCTAAAAATCACTAAGAAAACCTAAACTCTAAAAAAAATCCTTAAAACACCAAAACCTAAGAAATTCTAAACTCTAAACTCTAAATCCTGAACCCTATTACCCTAAGAAACCATAAAGCGTAAACCCTTAAAATCCCATAATCCCAAGATCAAAACTCAAGAAACCCGAAACTCTAAACCCAAAAAAACACTGAGAAACACTAAACCCTAAAAAACAACAAAAAAAACTTTTAAAACTCGAAACCTAAAAAACCTTAAAAAATCCTAAACCTAACAAACCTAAACCCTAAAAAAACACTCAACCTCAAACACTAAACCCTAAACCCTACACCCTAAAAGACCCAAAACCTTAAATTCTAAACTCTAAACCCTAAACCCTAAACCTTAGGGATATACCCCTAACCCCAAGACTTATTAAACTCTATGAAGCCCTATCCTAAGAAACCTTAAATCCAAAGAAAAAACCTAAACACTAAAACATTCTAAAAACCTTTAAAAACCCTAAAGCTAAAAATCTATAAAAAAAACCCTTAAAATATCCTTAAAATAAATCCTTAATCCAAAACCCTGAGCTCTAAGAATCCCTAAACCGTAAAAACATAATGATCCTAAAAAGATATTTAAAAATCTAGATCGAAAAAAATCTTAACAAAAAAATGTCCCAGAAAGACATATACTTTAAACCCTAAACTAAAAACCCTTAATAAAATACCTAAACCTAAAACCCTAATTCCAAAGAAATCCTAAATACTAAACTCTATAGAAAATGAAACCCTAAATTCTTCACCCTAAACCTTAGGGCTAAACTCTAAAAAACCCTAAACCTTATGAAATGAAAAAACCCTAAAAAAAACATTTAAAAACCCTATAAAAACTATATATATAAAACCCTAAGCCCTAAGAACCCCTAAATTGTAAAAACCCATAAAGATCCTTAAAACCCTTTAAAACGCTAAACCTAAAAAACCCCCTAAACCAAAAACAATTCTAGAAAATCATAAGCCCAAAACCCTATTGTGCATGCTCAGTACCTTTCAAATACTAACTCATACTTTATGCTACATCTTCTTGTGATATAGGTTCAGGTCCTCAGCATTGATATCACGTGTAGATCGATTCCCGGTCCGTTTCTAACAATATCAGTGGTTAGTTATCGTTCTTCAAGGACGATTGGCATGTTTTATGTTCAGTCTTCCATGTTAGTTTTAGTTTTGCTAGAGTTAGCTGGGGGGATGTCCCAGCATCTCTAGTCAGTTAGAGGCTTTTATTAGACATAGTTTATGTCACGCCTCGAGTCTACCCTTTTGACGTATAACAAGACCTAGGATCACGAGTGACCCCAAGAAACCTTAAAATCCTTAATCTAAAACCCGAGCCCTAAGAACCCTTAAACCGTAAAAACAATAATGATCCTAAAAAAATATTTAATAATTCTAGATCGTAAAAAACTATTAACCAAAAAATATCCCAGAAAGACGTAAGCTTTCAACCCTAAACTAAAATCCCTTAATAAAATACCTAGACCTAAAACCCTAATTCCAAAGAAATCCTCAATGCTAAACTCTATAGAAAAAGAAACCCTAAACCCTTCACCCTAAACCTTAGGGCTAAACCCTAAGAAACCCTAAACCTTAAGAAATCAAAAAACCCTAAAAAAAACATTTAAAAATCCTAACAATCCTATAAAAATTATAAATCTAAAACCCTAAGCCCTAAGAACCCCTAAATTGTAAAAACCTATAAAGATCCTAAAAACCCTTTAAAACGATAAACCTAAAAAACCCTACAAACCAAAAAAAAAATCTAAAAAATCATAAGCCCAAAACCCTATCATGCATGCTCAGTAACTTTCAAGTACTAACTCATACTTTATGCTACATCTTCTCGTGATGTAGGTTTAGGTCCTCAACATTAATATCACGTGAAGATCGGTTCCTGATCCATTTCCAGCAGTATCAGTGGTGAGTTTTCGTTCTTCAAGGACGATTGGCATATTTTATGTTCAGTCTTCCATTCTAGTTTCAGTTTTGCTAGAGTTAGCTGGGGGGATTTCCTGGCATCTATAGTTAGATAGAGGCTTTTATTCAGACATAGTTTTTGTCACACCTCGAGTCTACCGTCTTGACGTAACACAAAACCTAGGATCCCGAGTAACCCAAGCTAACTTGAGTTGGCATATCATAAGCATATTAGATCAAGATCTTAAAAACTTTTAAAGGCCTAAACCTAAGAAACCTGAAACCCTAAGTAAACGTAAATCCTAAAAAACACTAAACCCCAAGCCTTATGAAGCACTAAGAAAATATGAATCGTATGAAACTCTAAATCTTACAAAAATCATGAAAAACACTAAACCTAATGACTAGCATTGGTTTAAACTAGCTCAGAAGGGGATGTCAGCCTTCCAGGTTTGAACATGTGTACAGTAAAACTCCAATGAGAGTATTTAAACTCGAGACATTAAGGTGGTAATTGAGCTTAAAGTGTAAAGTTAAGTGCTAAGTTAAAGCAAAAAGGATTAACATTTAGAAAATGGAATGACATAAGTGAGCTGCTTGCTTGAATTAACTAAGCTAGTAGGTGACAAGTAGGTGCATCACCTACTTTGACTTATTGACCAGTCCAAAGGACCAAGTAGGTGCATCACCTACTTGAGCTATATAGATCTAGTTAAAAAGGCCAAGGTTTATAGATCAGATTGGGCCTTTGCTAATGGACTCACTTGAGGCCCAAACAAAGTTAAATAAAAGGAAAATGAAATTTAAGCCCAGCAACCAAATCTGCCAAGGCCCAATATATTTAAGACCAAGTGAAAGCTAGTAGGTGCATCACCTAGTTTGACCTTTTGTACATAAGCAGGTGCATCACCTACTTGATCAATTAGTGGATGAAAATGGACCAAAAAGGGATGTTCTAGATGACTAATTTTTTATGGTCAAGAAGGCTTCATATAAACCCAATTTGAGCTGATCTTTTCACTCATTTTAACATACAAAATTCACAATTCACTCCAGATCTCTCTCTCTTTCTCTTAAGAATTAAAACATCAGCCTTAAAGTTCCTTCTAGGGTTCTTGAAGAAATCCTCATATCTGCAAGCCAAGGTAAGAGAAACACTTATGGATTTAGCTTAATTCTTCCATGGGAAACTAGAAAACATGTTATTCACGCTCAATTATAAGGAGAAGGCAGAAGTTTCCACAAGCTACTGCTCACTTCCTTGGTTATTAAAGATATTTTTCTCTTCTTCTTTGGTTTAAGTGTGAAGGGAAGTTAAAGTTCTAGAGGAATTCAAGTTATAGGGAGAAGTTGCAGAAATTGAGGTTAGGTGACTGCTCCATTTTCTTCCTCCTTATGTATGAGTTTGAGTGAGGAATTATGGGTGTACTGTCATAAAAGAACTCAAGGGGTGGTGAGTTAAATAATTGGTTGTATGATAAAGAATATTTGAGGTTGTTTTATGTGTATTGTTGTTGGTGCAGCTTGGGTAATCTTGGAAAATGATATATAATGTGTATTGGGCAGAGAAAGAGGATGAGCTGATACACATTATTTAAGGGGTGTATGGGCTCATTACCAGTCAAAGTTAGTTACTGTTTTACGAGGCTCAGGTGTGATAGCTACTAATATTAGTTTATCATGACTTACAGATTAACACCTAAAAGGGGAGGCTGAATCGTGATAGTTATATTGTTCAGAGAATAAGGTATGTAAGGCTATTCGATTCAATATTCTTTGGCATGAAATCTGATACTTGAGATTAATATCAATAAGTGATTTTCCTAAGTTCTATTCCTAGTAAAGGAAACATAGTGGCAGCGTATGATCTTCAAATAGCTAACAATATTTCCCCCTCTCCTTAGTGTTTATGATTCCTTTAATATATGTTCAGTGCTCTGTACTTGTGTAATTTTCCTCCTATGTGCTGGTATAGAAATGGTATTTGCAAAAGCAAGTTTGGTGAATCCTCCTCTTAGTCAGTTGAAGTCAATTGTGTCATTTAAGCTCACACTAATGCATTGATGTTACATAGCTCCTTATGTCATTGTTAGTTCCTTAAAGTATTATTTTCATGTCTTTTACTACTGCCATAGTCCCAAATATCAATAATGATTATGGCCACCAAAATAACAATCTCAAAGATTAAATAATCTAAGTAAAACAATCTGTATAATTATGGGTGGCAGCTCAGGGGCGAAAGCCTAGCATGGGCCGATCCCATTTGGTATAGAAGGTGGCAGCTCAGGGGCAGAAGCCTAGCATGGACCGATCCCAATTTGTATAATTATAAGGACCGCATCCTAGGGGTTAAAATGCCTAGCATGTGTCATCCTCGTCTACCACTGATCAACTGGTCATTCGTATCAAATGCCTTATAAAGATCATAAAACACTGAAAGGTATAGACAAGAATGTAACATACATGATTCCACAAGAGTTAACCAAGGTGGTCTTCTGTTCTGATTTATGCACACATATATTGATACTTGGTTTCATTGAACTCTTATTTAGATATGTTATTGCCTTACATATTCAGTACATTTTCTCGTACTGACGTCCCTTGCGGGGGACGCTGCATTTCATGCTGCAGACATAGGTACTTCAGCTAGTAGACCTCCTCAGTAGGAGCACACGACACTCATCTACTTTCGGTGAGATCCAGATTGATTCAGAGCTTTACTGAGTCCTTGGTAGATTCATTTTGGTATTGTATCGTAGTTAAGGGTAAGGTGGAGTCTGTCCCGACCTACTCTAAGGTTTTCTATCTTTTAGAGGCTTTGTAGACTTATGTATATGCCTCAGTTGCGTCTTAACAAGTTGTTGCCTCAACGGCCAAGCCTTGTATATAAGATTTGGGTCAACTTATGTTGTTTCGTATCGCTGCATCCTAAGTGAACTTGTCACAAGATAGTCATAGTTATATGCATAGTAGGCACATGTTACATGTTATTTCTATCGGGCCTTAAGGGCATCGGGTTCCTATCCGTCATAATGGGATTTGAGTCGTGACAAAAGTGGTATCAGAGCAGGTCATCCTAGGAAGTCTACATAGCCGTGTCTGTGTAGTGTCTTGCTTATAGATGTGTTGCGCACCACATTTATAAACAGGAGGCTACGGGACCTGTAGGAGTTGTCTCTTTTCTTTCATTTCTTAGACCGTGCGATAGAACCAAAGTTGTAGGTGAATCGTATTTAGCTTCTGAATTGCTCTTATTATAGCTAAGATGCTGATTACGAGAAGGAGTAAAAGTATAGGTAAGCGAGTAGATGTGGCTGCCCAAGAAGGGACCAACCAACCACCACCTAATCAAGCAGTTCAAAGTGAGGCTCAAGATGAGTCTCTATCACAGACTTCCCCGACCCCTCCATCACCAGAAGATCTAAGGAGGGAAACTGCACCTCAAGAACCCACTATTAATGCTACCGAGCAAGATTTGAGGAATGCAGTCCAATTATTGACTTATATAGTTGTTGGCCACGGCCAAAGGCAAGAAGGTCCAGTTGCAGGTACTAGTGGTGTAGACATAGCAAATGGCACGCGGATACGTGACTTCCTTAATTTGGACCCTCCATCATTCACCGGGTCAGATCCTAGTGAAGATCCACATGACTATATAGATCAAATCCAACACACTTTGGATGTTATGCATGTAAGTGGTAAAGAAGCACTTGAGCTAGCAGCATATAGATTAAAGGGTGTGGATATATTGTGGTATGAAGCTTGGATGCAATCTAGGGGAATAGTTGCACCTTCAGCTACGTGGAAAGAGTTTAAAAAGGCATTTATTGACTACTATCTGCCATTGGAGATCCGAGAGGCCCATGCAGATCAGTTGTTAAATCTCTACCGAGTAAGTTTGAGTGTGAGAGAGTATAGTCTCAAATTTAATTCCTTGGCCAGGTATGCTCCTAATGGAGTAGCTACTATAGAGGATATAGTTCATCGATATGTGGATAAATTAGATTCATATCTGGTTAGAGACTGTACCATTGCTTTGTTGAATAAAGATATGGATATAGCAAGGATGCAAGCTTTTGCGCAAAAGTTGGAGGATCAAAGGCAAAGAAGAAGGACACAAGAGTCAGAAACAGGGCATTTTAAGAGGGCCAGATCCATGGGGGAGTTTACACCATCCCAAGGAGAGTTTAGGCCTTGGTTCTTTAATAGACCGCCTAGGCCTTCATCTTCCTACTCTACAACTAGTGCCCCACCTCGGTTTCAAGAATCTAGGGGCAATCAGTTTGGGCAAAGACGTGAAAGCCATGGTTCACGAGCAGTTGGGTACCAAGAGCAGGGAAATATGAGCCAATCAAGACCTCCTCGACAGTTTTGTAAATAATGTGGAAGGAGTCATCTAGGTGCTTGTAGGTTTGGGACAAATGTTTGTTTTTGGTGTGGTATACCGTGTCATCTGATGAGAAATTTCCCTCAAAGGGGTGTGGGTGGTGTGGCACAACCTACTAGATTAGTTCTTGCATCAT
>JAJOOH010000306.1:0-69122 GCA_029582605.1 Solanum gracilifrons | reverse complement strand
GAGTAACGCGAGTGTTCACCAATGCTGCCATAGAAGTTGAAGATCAGGAAGGACCTCCATTTAAAGTGAACGGTCAACGTCTGAAATTATATTTTGGGGATTGTCAATAGATTTCTTTAGTTGAAGTGGTGTATTTGGAAGACGCCTAAAAGCACTGCTGCATCGTGTCGCGACGTTAACTAAGGCGTTGTTTGGGAGGCAACCCAAACCCTTTTCTTGCTTTATATTGCTTTGATAAAATAATGGTGTGTTGATTGTGCAGATGGAAGTGTGGAAAGTGATCGAAAAGTGCAAATTGGAGATCAACAGGTCCAATTAGCGAATGGACGAATGGTTCGGAAACCCCAAACCAGACTGCCGTTAGACTCACGACCAACTTACATTGGAGTCTATAAAACTCGATGAGCACAAGAAATTCTTGGTGAATTGCCGACCTTGTCGGCGATCCTAACGGAGATTATTATATGGACTCCCTAATTAAATGGGGGATTCTATAAAATTCAGCGAAGAATGTGACTACTTGGCGTTAGCTGAATGGTTCGGCGATCGGGACTAATGTCACCGAGTGGACGAAAACTGGACGATTTTGGCAAGCCAAAGGTTTAAAAGTTTCCACTTCATTCACTTTCCCTCACATTTTATTTTCCCAAACTCACACCCGCACGCCAGTTCCTATAATTTTGCATTTTTAGAATACTTTTAGTGCTGATTTGTGCTTGGAGTTGGATTATATTGCCGCCTAGCATTTCAGTCTTCTCTTAATCGGCACCAAAGGTTGATTTCCAATCCCTAAGCTTCTTTTATTTAAAGTTGTACTCAAATGAAATGACATTACTTTCATGATGTGTGTTGGGCCTCTCTGGTAGGATTAGAACATTTGTTTGTCGGCTAGATTCATAAATTTTACCCGTACTAGGTTAAATAGTCAATTCCTGAAGGTTGCGCTTTAAATTGAATGAAAAATTGTGCGTTGTGCATGATTTTCACTGGGTCTAAGCCTAATTTGATTTGTGCATGCCTTAATTTTGTTTTTAGGGGATGCGGGGTTGAATTCGGAAAGTTCGGTCAAAAGTAGGCACGTTAGGTCATTTGGCAAGCTAGATCGAGCCGCCGAACCACTCGGCAGTTCGCCTAAAACTTCATCTTGCATTTGATTCAATGCTAAATGAGATGTTGAATTTTGTAACTTTCAGTGAGGATGCATGATGTCGCCGAATGTATTCGGCATCTCGTCGAAAGATCTATGGTTCGCCCTTTGTCTATACCCTTGCTTTCTCTATGCACTGCACTCGGAGAACCGCCTAAGTAATTGTGTGTTTCGCCTACTGGTTCGGCGAAGTGATTCTTCAATAGAACTGCCTTGTTTTTTTTTTAATACTTTCTAACTTTTTCTCGAAGCTTTGTAGAAATGGTTAGACCAAAAGTAGCGGGAAGAGATATTCCACCCCGACAAACAAGAGGGACAAATTTCAGGAAAAATACTAAGGCGACAAATCCTCCCAAAATGGAGAACGAGGGAAAGAAGCCTAGTGCCAGCAAGAGAACAAATCCTTGAGACTCAACTATTCCCTCGTGGAGACGTGGATTCTTCACAGCTATCCACTCCTTTTTGGCGGCTCATAACTTGGACAATCTTAGTAAGTCAGTTGCCGCTGAGTCTTTTGAAGAAGCTCCAAGGGCCATTATCAAATTTCAGGCTGACACATCGGGTTTTGATGCCCAGACAGATGGAACAACTATGTAGCCAAGATCCCCTCCTTACCTCCCTCTCTGTCTTTCTTTATTTTACCTTTCAGATTTTGTGTTAATTGCATTTGAGAACAAATTGCTTTTATTTGTGGTGGGGTGAGGACCAACTTTGTGTGCTATTTGATGTTCATATGTTGTGTATTTTTGGGCTTTGTGCTTAAGTTATGTGAAATACTGCTTTCTGTGGATGTTTGAGCTTGAGGCTCCTTTTATTTTAAATTGCAAAATGATTTTGACCCGTCCAAACTTTTTTAATTTTTGCCACCTCTCGTGTGTTGAATGTGGTTGTTCTTTTGCAAAGTGTTGAGTCTCGGTTACGATCAATACCAATGACTTGAATAGTGCTCTCAATCGAACGAACATGAATGCGCGGCTATGATGAGGCCAAATGAAGGTGCATATACAATATGTGAACTCTTTGCATCTCGTTATGAGTAGCCTAGTATCAAATTGAGTCTCTTGTAATGATCATTGCACACTAGCGAAAGTGTAGAGTCTTGTTTAAATTATAGTGTCAATGCGTAGTGTGATGAGCTTACCTGTGAACTATGCATGATAGATCCTAGAATTTGCCCCGTTGGTCCGGTCAACTAAGTGATGCTATCTCTCGATATGATGTTAGGCAACTTCTATGAGTGTGAACCAATTTGACACATACTTCTTTTGTGACTTACTTTGTGAGTGTGTGAACCACTTTTGAACACCCCTTGAGCTTCCCCTTTTCTTTCGAAGAAACTTGATGAAAACAATAACCTTTATTTATCCGTCACCCATAATCCTCATGAAGTTGTGGTTAGTTGAATAGCCAACTTAGGCCAAAAGCCTAAGTTGGGGGTGTCTTGAAAAGATAGGGGCAAGTCAAGAAGTGCAAGTAAAGTCTCCTCTTACCCATGGTTTTGAGAAAAATGGAACCCTTTCATATTTAAAAAAAAAAAAGAGAAAGGACAGAAATGAAAAAGAAAAAGAATGAAAAAGAAAGTTGTGGAATAAAGTACAAAAGAAATAGGGTTTCCCACCAATTCAGGGAAAGTAAATAATAGGATGACTTATAAGCACTAATGAAAATGATGAAAGAAAAAGGAAAGGAAGTGTTGTGAGCACCACATTTCATGAGGATAAAAGTCACTGAGCCTAAATGCCCACACCTTTTCACTCAGCCCCATTACAAGCCTTGAAAAGACCTTTTTGATCTTGAGTGAGCTGAAACAAATGTTGATTAGAAAATACGGGAAAACCTCTTGGTGAAATTATGCATTATGTTCTTCTTTGTGAGTGTGAGCGTTGCATCTTATTCCGAAGCTTTAAACTGTGAAACCATTGTGTGAATAAGGAATCATTCTTTGTGTGAGGGTATTTGAACGCTATAGTTGAACTTGAACTTGCATTTGAAGCAAGTATTGTGAGCATGAGATTTGTTGATATTGGTGAGTCACAACTTGAATATTTGAGTGCACATTTGATCTTTGCATAATTAAATTGAGTCGTGTTGTATGCATTCATGATTGAGTCTTGTGTAGCACTGTTCGAGATACCCTTTTGAATGGCTGAATTTGAGTTTGCTTGAGGACAAGCAAAGGTTTAAGTTGGGGGTGTTGATGAGTCCAAAAATTGAACTCATTTAGGGCAATATTTTAATAGAAATTGTGTCCTCAAATGCTTTTTTTACCTCAATATCTGATGAAAGCCCTTAAGTTTCAGGTATTTGAAGTTTGAAGGAAAGCATGGACACTACGACGCAAAAAGAAACGAAAAGGCTTAAAAGAACGAAGAAATGAAGGTCTAAGGATCGCCGAGTCCACTTGGCTAGTCGCCGAAGGGTCTTACTTCGCCTTTTGTTCCAGTGTGTTGAGCCCTGAATAGGGCGACCCCCTATTCAAACGAAAAGAAGTACCTCACCTCACTTACGAAGAAGTTGTTGGAGCTGGGCACGGCTCACCAACTTGATCTTCTGCAGGAACCGTATGTCCCACCGTTCACGACATCCCCTGCTTCTCGCAAGAACGGCTTCTCGGTGGAGGAGTAGAAGCGTTGGTCCCCTTCGGTCAACTTGCTTATGCCTGCTGTTACCTACCGTAGGACCTCCGTCCCCGAAGCGAAGAAAGAGGAGAGAGCGCCCTAGTTCTTGTTTACTATTGATAGTTTCAAGTTGAAGGGAGCAGTCGGCGCATCACCAAGAAGTTCCACGAGGCAGTACAATGCCACCCAATGACCCAGAGTACAACGATGCTGAAGGTTGGTGCAAGATGGCGATGAACTACACCAAAGGGCAAATCGCCGACTTGATCGGCGATTCCGACTAACGACGATGAATGATCTGTTGCTGCACAAATCTATGAAAACTATAAATACTGGTTAGAGTTGTCGTTTTATGTGTCGAACAATTATTATTATTTTCATATAGAATAGTACTTTTTGATATTTTTGCTCTAAGTTTGAGAGGGTTTTGAAGATTTGAAGATCCAAAGGGTTTCATCTTCAAGATTTGGAGTTGGATCCCTTGGACTCTTAAATTTTGGCATGTATCAAGACTTAAATCTTCATACCCAGTTGAATGCGAGCTCAAATTGCTATAAATTTCTATCTCTTATACATGAGTGGTTAAAAACCCTAATTCTTGGGGTGTGATTTAGAGAATATGGGTTAAGATAATTATTAGGTCTTACTTACTGATAGTTTAATCATAGTTTAATTGTGATTTCATTTAGTAGTTGTGGATGAATTTAATGAATTTTTAGTTGCAAATACAAATTTATTTTTGTGTTTTCGGCTTGCTCGAGAGAGAGGTCGTAAAACTAAAACTACTAAATTGATGACCGGTAGGAGTGGGTCGACAAGAGGTTAAGCTTGAGAGAATGAATGCTAGTCTCATTCCCACACACTCAGCTTGAGAGAGTTAGTGAGTTAAGGCGTAGGCTGGTCGTCATGCGGCAAGTGGGTGTCCAAGAGGAACACATTTGAAACGGGGTAAGTTGCTCGAGAGAGAGTTTATCCCCCTTAAAGTTTATCCTAGTCACAATTATTCTATGAATCTTCTATCGAAAGAATGTACCCAATAATCTAGCTTAACCCGTATTCCCGTTACATGCCAAAGATCCCCTCTCATTAATTAGAAACCCTTGTTTATTTTGTTCTTTTTACTTACTAGTGACAAAACCCCATTGTTAATTGACACTTTTGTGTCCCCCTTTAATTTACAATATTTTTAATCGTTAATGTCTTTAACTACGACTAGTTAGAACTAAATTTTATTTTCTATTAATTCTTAAAACCATTCTCTTGGGAAAGATCCTAACCCTTGGTTGGGTTACTAAGCTATTGTACGATTGTAGACACTTGCATCGAAAGTTGTGTCCTGATTACGCAAACATCAGTTAGTATAAAATAGCACTAAGTATAATAACTATGCATAAAAACATTTAAAACATGCTAAAAGGGACATTTCATTTCAAAGCATGCAATTTACCAAGTTTAAACATCACAATAGTGATAGTTGAAAAGCCTAAGTCATAACATCATCTTTATTGCAAGCTAGCATCATCATTAGAATCTTTAAGTACTACGAGATACTTCTTTAAGCATGTCTTAGTTCATCATTAATCTTTTTGTGGGAAAATTAGCCTTAACCGGCAAAAAGACCCTGTGAGCTATAAAATGATCCCCTGGTGTCTCCCACACTGTAAAGGTTTCTTCTACATGCCTAACGTAGAACCATGAACTTCTAGCTTAAATGGATCCACTAGCTAATCATCCTACTAGAAACCCAGCCTCTACTAATTGGAGAGTTTCAATCTCATGAGTCATCTTCTAGAAAGTCAGCATCTACTAACGACAGAGCTTCTAACTCATTGTCAATATCCACTTGGTGCTAAGTATAATTCCCACAAAATAGTATTTTCTTACTTATTATTATCATCCATGGAAACGCATGTCATATTACCAATCCAAGCTAGTTCATTAGGATATTTCTTTAGATCATGAGTGAGTAAACCATTCACCGTCCATGTCTACATGTAAATCTTAGATTCAATTAGGGGAGAAAGTCTTTCAACCTTGGAATCTTCTATATCTGTGAAAACCTTTCACATCATGTTAATTTGGTGTTTATGAGAATGTCCTTTCAATTAACACAACAACAATATCATAATCATTGACACTTTACTCTCAAAGTGTCCTTAAAGCATTTACATAGATTTCATAAAAACATACATAATCTCATACTTTGCCCTTTCAAGGTTCAAAGCCTACTTTCAATAACCACATCTAGAATTCGAGCATTAGACATGTATTTCATTATAATTCATGTGTTTCTATCACTTCATTCATAAATTCGTAAAATTCCTCTTTCTTCAACAAAGACCCACATCATAATATCACAATTGAGAAATATGGGAATTACGTGGGTTCTTAATGATACATCATAAAAACCATATAAAATCATCAATTCATGCTTAGAATAACTTAATTCCATCATTAGAATTGCGTTCAAAAGGAACTCATAACTTTTGAATCAAACCCTAACAATGGGGGATTTCTATTCTTTTTTTGAAATTAGATTTTGAAGGAACTCCATGGATGGAAGATGTCCATAAATCAAATCTATCATAATTTGAAAACAATTCCGAATGTTAATCTTCGATGGAGGAATTGAGCCTTGACATTGATCCTATCTTGAACTTCCTCCTCCTCCTTCTTCTTCTTCTAGTTTCTAGAGAGAGAAATATTATAGAGGAGAGCATTTGGGTATTTATTTTGGATCTTGGGAAATAATGGCTTGAATAGGTTAGATTTAGAGTTAAAATCACTTATATAAGTGGACTAAGCTTAGCAAAACGACCTCACTTTAATTACATTTAAACCGGAATTACCCAAATAACCCTGAACATTCAATGCACTGCCCAAGGACAACGCGAGGTCCCACGAGTTGTGGTTTTCACCATGAGTCGTGGCCCCCTTCGTGGACCATGAGTTAGTAGCTAGGTTTCCCCCTCCCAAAACCCCTAGACTCTAAGGCAAGTTCACGACCCTTCCCACGACTGTGGTCCATACCACGGGCTGTGGTGCCCTTCGTGGTCCATGAACAAGTGTCTAGGGAAGTGTTCCCTTAATCCCAACTTCCTAAGGAACCTCCACGAGCCTTCCCATGAGTTATGGTCTTCACCACAAGTCGTGAAGTGGCTCGTGAAGAGGGGCTATTTTTGGGTAGCCTTGGGGATGCTACTGCCTAGCCCACCACGAGCCGTGGTCCTCAACACGAGCCATGGTGGTGGTTGTGGTTTCTTGGGCAGTGTCTATGGGAGAGTGGACTGCCCTAGTCCTCTCCCTTGGCCCTTGCCGTCTTCCTTGGCTCTAACCTTCACACTTATCTCTAGTTTAGTCTATTAGCTTCTGGGGTGTTACATCAGGCCTATTTTTGTACATTTTGTATCGTACTATAAAAATATATTATATTACCCTTCATTCTATATACATTATATTTTTCTTCTACTTATTATTATTTTTGATGTCTTATATTAAATGTGTCTTCCACATCTTATTATTTGAGCTTAGGCTTTTCCGCTTGATGGGTTGTAGTGGACGCCATCATGGCCTGATTTCGGGTCTTGAAAGGATAACTCAAACTTTTTTTTCTGAGACTCAATCGTAGGTGATTTCTTTTGGTTTATTCTCCCATTCTATGATTTTATGTCGCATTTTCATTTGTTGTTATGTTTGGAAGACAACCCTTCTCTACTTCACAAGTTAGAGCTTCCTCTCCATTATAAGTATGATCTGAGCTGGATGTTTCATGTTGAGCTTCACTCTGTAGCATAGATCTTTGTATCATTGATGTACTAGTTTGCAAGTGCTTCTTCTGGCAGATTGAACTTTCCTTTCACTTATTTATATGTGAGAATAAACATTGGATATCACATGTATGCACTTATTTTTGTCTATGTTTTGTTGTTAAAAACCTTTTTGGTAAACAAAAAAATGATTTTTGATAACTACTTCCTATCGAATGGATACAAATTTGGTCAAAATAAAAATAAGTATAGTGACCTTTTTGGGGTGTTATAGAAAATCGTAGCTTACATTCACAAAGCGATAATGTTCCACCATTAAAGGACATAATAGTTTGTCATTAAAGCCTAATTAATCATTAAAAAATGGAAACCACAAGTGAACATAAGCAAACCCGTGATCTGACATGAAATTAAGGTTTGAATAAATAACGACTAAAATTAACTGATGTAGAAGCTCACTATAGAAGACGTATTAAATTCAAAACACCAAACAGATAAGTAAAAAAAAATATCCAAAAAACATAAACCGCAAACCTCTAAGGAAATGAGTTGTAGGGAAAGTTCCATGAATAACTATAATTGGTTGAAAACAAAAGGACTAAATAAGTTAAATAAGGGGTTGCCCACGAAAGATAAAGACATACCAACATGACTGTGACCTGATTGGAAATCTTCCTAATCCCGAGCTTAATACTGAGCTTTAGAAATTACATTATTAAAAAAAAAAAAGCACATGAAGGTATATGGACAGTACTTTGAATTTATTGAATGTTAGACATGTGCCAAAATTTGAGTAAACCGGATATTATAAATCTTTGATACTGAAAATATAGAGAGGAAATACATGATATGATGTGCCGACCATTCAAATAGACATTCAATTGATAAGTACATAACAGAAATAACTGAGAACAAAAGAAATATTCTGAGACTCAATTATGGGAAATACTAATAACCATCATACTCTATCAGACCTAAATGGAGTCCAACAGGTACCCCCAAGTGAAAGAGCACTTTGTATCTTGCCAAGTGTACACAACTAGCTGACATAAACCCACTAATATGATTTTAAAAGGACTAAGTTTTCCTTCCAACACTGACAATTAATCTTCTATTACCCACGATGACACATAGGTTTGGGACATAAAGATTTCTACTAAAGGTCTTAGTCTAAATGGATGGTGAGCCTTCATCCCTATGTCTTCTTGGTGCTATAAAAGCTGAATGTTCAATTGAATATGAAGAATGCAATAATTATGCAAAGAAGATGAAATTTAACAAAGGTTCAAAGACATGTATTTTCCCTATTTTGAGAGCCCATGGGAATTTCCATGGAGAAATACTAAATTATAGTTTAAAACATATATTGATAGACTATTTATGTAGAAGAACTAAAATATAATGAACCTTGATCCAGTTCAAAGACATGTATTCCTCTTATACGCAACTCCTCATACGTAGCTCCTCATCTAAAAGGTGAGCAAGTTCTCTGTGTAATTTAAACCTTGGTCCACCTTTTTGTTTTTGTAGGGGACAACATTGACTGAAATCCTTTGAACCACCTAATCGCACCCGAACCATCTTTGTAGGCAGGGCAATGCCATTGTCTCGTTGGATCATTAATCATATCAACATTTAATTTGTCAAAACATTTGAAGAATTTTTTTATCCAAAAATTGTTTCTTCGCTACAGATAATTCATTTCTTTCATAATTGGGTGCTCATCTAATTCATCATCAGTGAAAAAACCATCTTGGTCGCTTTAATCATCAGAAAAATCTAACTCATTAGATGACCCAACATTGTTAAGCAAATCAATTTTTTTTAATAGTTGGATGACCACAACTACTATTTTTGTTTTCAAAATGTTCTGAAATGGGATTCTCAGGAATCCATGGAATCTTTCCAATACTTTTTTTTCATCCTGGTTCTCGGACCTGCATGCACAAACAAAGAATTCATCATTTTGATCATATTTAAGGCTCGAATCTAAAACACCAACATTTCTCTTATCAACTCCATATGTATCAAGAATAGAATTATGCTTTGATGATTTATTACAAAGCATCCCAATCATTTTATTGTTGTTGGAACTCATATTTGTAAGAACCTAGAAAATATTTCACTAATATAATGAAGAATAAAGTGAGAGTGGAACTTCTTTATGTCAGTACTTTGGCTTTTATAACTTTTTGGGTGCTAGGGTAGAATATTAGTTCACAAGACCACAAATAGTAACACATTTATAAATTAAAAGCTAGTGTTTTGTCTACACTGCATTTACATAATAATAATAATACTTATTATATGCAAATCAGAGGAAAAAAGGGAAAATAATAAGTATAATATAATATCAAAGATTACCTCAAAGGAAATATCCTTATTCTTAGTTGATTTTACTTTTTAGGTTAGATAAATAATTGGAAAATCTTTTATGAAAGAATTCAAATCCTTATTTAGTTTACCTTTTTAGGTTAGATAAATGAAAGGAAAAGAGTTTATTGAATCATCTATATCTATATCTGAATAAATTTTTAAGGTTAGAAACATTAAAGGATAAGAGTTATTATAATCATCCATATATTTAGTTGATTTTCCTTTTTAGATTAGATAAATTAAAGGATAAAAATTTATGACATCATTCATATCCTTATCTAATCAGTTTATGAAATTTTCCATAGCCTTAACTTATTTAACTTTTAAGGTTAGATATATTAAAGGGTGATAGTTAATAAAGTCATATGTAACCTTAACTTATTTACCTTTTTAGATGATATAAATTTAGAAAGAAGATTAAATGAGAAGTCTCATTGCACGTCAACTTCCATCAATTGAGAAACTTTTCATATTCTTTTCTTCTTATGTATAAAGTTTTGTAAAATACTTTTTCTTCCTACCAAACACCCAAAAATATCTTGAATGTCAATAATAAATATGGGTTAAAATGAATTCATAAAATTTGTAGATCATATTGGTCTAGTGCTTCAATAATTATTTTATTCTTCATCCTCATGAACACACATTTTGTATGTCGCATATAAAAATATCCCCCCTAAGACATTATATTTCAAATATACTTTTGAGATTCAAATAGATATGATCATGGATGTAGTCATAGATATGATGTCAGATAACATTATTTTCACATATGTATCCTTTCAATTATGATTTTGTTAAGCACAGTCTTAGATATACAATTTCTTTTGAGAAATGTTTATTTATGTTCTTTCACTACATTGTTCCTCATTTGATGTTTAGGTATAATTGAATAGATTCATTATAATCCCAATCACAAGATATGATAGATATGAATTTATCTATTTAGTTTTGTTTCTAACTACCCATTACCATCCCAAAACTTATCACATACTTATTGTGTGCTATATTCTCCTTGTGATGTAGATACAAGTGATCATTCTCAATTTTAGTATTGAGTAGTTATTCACAATTCACCAATTTACGACTTATGTCACGACCCGAAGTATACCGTAGGCGTAATATGACGTATAGAATAATAGAAATAAAGACTTTAGAGAAAGCATTTTATACATCATAAGAGTTCACAAAGCAGATATCTAACATAAGTCACAAAGTAATCTAATACATCATAAGAAAGTGATTAGGACGTAACTCATACATCACATACAAAATCTTAAATCTAGAAATGACATAAGACCATGAAATGTCTTGGTCCTTGAAACATGAAGACTCAAATATCAACTTGAAACACCCAAATGATATCTAGCCATGAGTGTGCGAGGTAGGATGATCGGACCCTCTATTTATGAGATAATGTAGGCACAAGTATGCATTATTACATGGAATGTACCAAGTATGAGGCAATATTCATAAAGATAGGCATGATAAAATAAATGACTTAAAATGTGTAGGCATGATTGTAATGAAAAACTTAGGATCTTTAAGAGAAAAAATAGCATGAAAAGCATAAAACATAGTCAAATACATTAACATAAGAAAATCTTGAATAAAATAGAATAATTTTTTGGGATCTTAGCATGAACCAAAAATAAGGCCATCAGAGTTATACATGAAATACGACATATTCCTCGAATCCGTACATATCATCATTTGCTTAAGTTGATCTACTAGCTAGGTCTTTTAAGACAGTCCTACGGGGGAACATAGTTAGAGACTAGAGGTTGCTTCTAGAGACTACCTTATTTGAGCCTCCACTTCAATTCCCTCTCGGTGCTAAGTCTAAGTCCCAATGGAATAGATAAAAGTAAAATACAAATATAACATGGGAAAGGAAATGATCAACATCGAGACACATCGTTCAAGATCAAAAAATAGAATGTCTCCTTAAAAATTAATTCAACATAGATGAGAAAATGTTTCACCAAGGTAAATTCATATGTGAGAAATACCTTTCACAGTCATGATCATTATAATATGTGAGAAAACCTTTCACAATAACATTAATTCTTTCTTTTAAAAGATTCCCATGATCATTTACAATAACTTCATAAAAACATGCATATCTATATAAGTTCATAATTCATAGGTTTGTGAGTTTATCATAGGTTCATAGTTGAACATGCATGGTTCAACATAATTTCTACTAAATATCATCTATTAACATTGAATTTTGCATTAAAAGAGTTAATTAACAATAACCAATCACAATTGTATGAAACTCATAAAGATTGAATTGAAAACACTAACTTGAATTAATTGAAATTGAAGGAAAGGATCGTAAACCTTGGAGACCCTATGGAGGAAAGGACTCCATGGGTGAATACCCACATACTTTGATCCTTTAAACCCAAAAATGATGGAGAATGGAATCCTTTCTCTTTTTCTTCTTCCTTAAGTTGAGTGAATTTGGAGAGGATGAATTTGGTCAAGTTTAGGGAATTTGAATTAAAGTGGGTAATTTGTTGCTTAAAATATAATACAGCGCTTAGGCTAGAAGGTAAAATGATATAATTTTGATTTTAAGACAAATAGGGAAAAGACCCAAAAGCCCTTTACAAAAAATTGCTGACTCAACCTAGGGTTGAGACCAACAGATCGTAAGACTTTCTATGGTCCGTACTGGTGGACCATAGACCAGAACTGGACCATGATTTCACCTATCTTTTGATAGAATACTTCTATGGTGTTTAGGTCTTTCTACGGTCCATAGACACTAACCATAGAAACCAACTTTGACCCTAAAAATCTCACTAAGTGTAGGACTCACCTACGATATATATATACGACTTGTACAAGGAAAGAAGAACCATCCTGGTGAACCGTACAAAGGATAGTGGGACTTGTTTTGAAAAAAAATATTTTCTCTTCATATAGATGATATCTACGGCCCGTAGAAGCTTCTACGGTCCATAGATGGGACCGTAATTTTAGACTTCGGTCAAAAAAATATTTTCTTCCTTTTCCAAATTTTGAGGTGTTACAATATTTTCCCCTTGAGAATATTCATCCTTGAATGAGATTCAAGACAACACAAGAAGGGTAGGATAATACATCTAACCACCCAATAAGAATATAACTTTGTCAACAACATATTATTAAGGAGGGAAATCAACTCCAAGCTAAACAATATTCAAGACATCATTTTATAAGGAATACATGCAAATCATACTCAACATACATAATCATGAAGAAATCAATCAATTTACCTCATTTTCTCAAAATTCAAGTTTTCATTTGTGTGTGTACATCAGGAAACATGAGAACTACAAAGACACATGAAACCAAAAAGGATGAACCATGAGGAGCTAAATACCTCAAGCTAGAATATGATGGGAGGGAGAGATGGGGACAGAGGGACATCATATTGGCCTCGACCTCCCAAGTAGCACCCTTAACCCTTTGAATCCCCCATAAGACCTTTACGACTGTAACTTCCTTATTCCTCAAATTTTTAACTTGTCGTTCCAAAATCTCAACCAGGGCTTCTTAATGAGAAAGAATTTCCTTTATACCAAGATTCTCCAATGGAACAATTAATGTAGGATTATTAACATATTTCTTCAACAAAGAGACATGGAAAAATGGCACAATGAATGTAGGATCAGTAACATATTTCTTCAACAAAGAGACATGGAAAATCGTATGTACCGATGTTAAGTCATTTGGCAAATAAAGTTCATAAGCAACGTTACCAATACACCTCCAAATATGATATGGGCCCGCAAAATAGGGACTAAAATTTCATTTCTTCCCAAATCTAATCACACCCTTCATGGATGAAATTTTAAAATAGACCCAATCATCTACATCAAATTCAAGATCTCTTCCTCTAACATCTACATCAGACTTTTTTCAACTTTGAGTCTTTTTCAACCATTTTCTAATAAGCTAAACTTTCCACATAGCCTCATGTACGTATATGAGACCTATCAAAGCATTCTCACAAACTACAAACCAACATTCATGAGATCTACATCTCCTACTATAAAGAGCATCAAATGGATCCATACCAATTTTTGAATATGGTAGCTATTATTGAAAGAAAAAATCAAAGGCAAATGATCATCCAAATTACCCTTGAAGTCAATCACACAATTTCTTAATATATCCTTCAAAGTGTGGATAGTACGATCTGCATGCCCATAAGTTTGAGGATGATAGGCCGTAGTAAGCTTAACACAAGTACAAAGACCCATTTGGAAAGACTTCAAAAATTGAGAAATGAATTGGCTACCACAATCAGAGATAATGGATAAAGGCACTCCATGAAACCTAACCATTTCCCTCAAATGCAACATATCATAGTCCTCCGTCGAATAAGAACCCTTGACAGGAATGAAATAATCAAGTTTCTTAATTTGATCTACTATAACCCAAATCGAGTCATATTGCCGCCTACTGCGAAGTAATCCAATAATAAAATCCTTATTTAAATCTTCCCATTTCCCAATAGGAATGCTAATATCATAGGCATAACCTCCCAACTTTTGATGCTCATTATTCATTTGGTGAAAATTAGGGCACTTAGCCACAAATTCTGCAATATCCTTCATTATCCTAATTTACTAATATACTTCCTGCAAGTCATTGTACATCTTGGTGGATCCTGGGTGAATGACATATCAAAGAACTATGGGCTTCTTCTCTGATTTTCTCTCTCAAATAATCCACATTAGGAACACAGAACTGGCCTAGATATCGAAGCATACTATCTCCCTAAAGGGAGAAAGTCTCAATAGAGTTTTTATGTACCGCTTCTTTAAACTCACCAAAATCAAATCAAGACCTTGCTTGGCTTTTACATCCTACACAAATGATGATTCTGAACCATTATAAATCATAATACAACCTCAATTAGAATCAACTAACCGAACACCTAATTGGGCCAATCTATATACATCATAAACCAACTATTTCTCATCACCTTCAACATGAGCAAGACTATCCATTGATAGTCGACTAAGAGCATCCTCCACCATATTCACCTTAATGGGGTGATAGAGAACACTGATATCGTAATCCTTTTTGAAGAAGATTTAGATCATTTATTGTAAACATATTGCAAACTTTTGTGGTTTGTACAGACATGAACATGAACAATATATAAGTAATGCCTCCAAATAATTAGGGTAAAAACAACCGTCGCTTGTTCCAAATCATGGGTAGGATAGCTCTTTTCATGAATTTTCAATTGCCCTGAAGCATAAGAAATAACTTTCCCATTTTTCATGAGAACAAACCCTAGTCCAATCCTTGAAGCATCACAATAAACAACAAACCCATCGGATCCTTTTGGTAAGGTCAAGATAGGAGCCGAAGTGAGTCTATTCTTCAAATCTTTGAAAATCTTCTAACATATTTCCGAAAAAGAACATAGCTTTATTTTAGGTCAAAGCTATGAATAGAGAGGAAATAGACGAAAACCCTTCCACAAAGGTTCTATAATTATTATACATACCAAAAAAGATTCTAATATCTCAAAGGGATACAGGTCTAGGCTAACTCTTAACTGCATCTGACTTCATAGGATATACCTCAATACTCTTATAGAAGACAATTTGACCAAGAAAAGCAACAGATCTAAACCAAAACTCACATTTACAAATCTTTTCAAAGAGTTCTTTGTCCTTGAGGATTTGTAGCACAATCCTCAAATGATCGGCATGCTCATCCTCACTTCTTGAGATCATTGAAATGTCATTGATGAACACAATCCCAAACATGGCAATATATTGTCTAAACACTCCATTCATCAAGTCTATAAATGTGGTCGGAGCAGTAGGTAAGCAAAATGACCTTATCAAAAACTTGAAACGATCATACGGAGTCCGAAAATCCATCTTTGGATTTTCATTTTCTGTTACCCTGAATTGTGATATCTTGATTGTAGGTCGATCTTATAGAAGTAACTCTCTTGTTAGAGTTGATCAAAAAAATCATATGTCATAGAAAGAGGATATTTATTCTTAATGGTAACCTTGTTCAATTTATGGTAATCAACACACATGCTAAATGAACCATCCTTCTTACGAACAAACAAAACTAGAGCACCCCATAGTGAGATGCTCGATTAGATAAAACCCTTCAAACAAATCATTCAATTAATCTTTTAATTCCTTAAGTTCTACCAGAGCCATTTGATAAGGAGGAATAGAGATAGATTGCGTATTAGCGAGAATGTCAATCTCGAAGTCTTTTTTTTGGAGGAACACCAGATAGATCATAAGGAAACACTTCCAAAACTCTTTCACAACGGAGACTGACTGAAGAGTAGGCGTTTCGAAATCCATATCCCTTGCCCAAACAAGATGATATATGACAACCCTTACAAATAATTTTTAAAGTCATAAGACAACAAACAAACTAACCCTTAGGCATAGAATTTTCCCGATTTCCATTCTACGACGGGCTCATTAGGAAATTGAAACTTAAAGACTCGGGTCCTACAATCTACAAAGGCATAGCAGGAATAAAGTCAATCCATAACAAGAATGACATTAAAATCTAACAAATCAAGATCTACAAGATCAACATGAATAACTCTATGGGATATGAAAATGGGACAACTTCTATAGACTCTCTTAGCCATGATCAATTTACTAATGGAAGTAGAGACAAAGAAAGGTTCTGACAACACATCCGAAAAAACATCAAACCTCATAGCCACATATGGCATTACAAAAGACAAGATATGACTAGGATCAAGCAAACAATAAACATAAAGATGAATGAAGTTCAGCATACCACTAACCATATCGAGAGAACTTTTTTCATTATGATGAGTTTAAAGTGCATAGAATTGGTTTTTATTTGGAGCACTTGAACCTGCACCACTAGGTGGAGCTTTCATACTATTCTTGGCCTTGTCAGCTATAGATGGAAAATCTCTCAAGAGGTTACCACTTTTACCACAAGCAAAGCAGGTATCCATGCCCATCAAGCATTTCCCTGGATGACTCTTTCCACACTGTTGGCATGTGCGAACCGAAGAACCATTTCCTACTTGAGGTGTCACGCCCCTAGCCTACACCCTGGGTGAGACTGGCACTCGTGAACCATTGTTGGCCCACAGAGAACCCTTGGCATGGCTTACTTAACTCAACGGAAGACTCTATGCATATTTATAATGATCAAAACCACTATACTCACTTGAATAATAAAATATTGAGATTTTTTAAAAGTCAAACATTCAACTTGGCCAAAATGGCAACTCAAGTCTTAACATATGAAATGAAAATGAAAAGACAAAAGAACTAACATCTTACTGTCTATGAAGCCTCTAAAACAACTGAGATGGATGTTGGGACGAACCCCACGACATCCTAATGAACTAACAAAGTAACTGAAAGCAGTAAAAGGAGTCCTCCGGAATGCAAAGACGCTCACTGACTGACTCTGCAGTACTCACTGGATCAACGATGCGCAAGATGTCTATCCTACTTACCCGTGTCTGCATCATCATAAGATGCAGGCTAACGGATATCAGTACATTGAATGTACGAGTATGAGAGTTGGAATGCTAAACACAACATAGGCTTGAAAATAATCTGAAGAACTTTCATGGTTCAACTTAAGTCAGCATAACTGAACTCATTTCAATATAAAGCAGTTTAAAACAAGTGCAATATAAAGAAAAGTTGTTTAAAACATGATGTCAACTCTGTGTGTATGCAAAGATACATAAAGCTCTGAATTGTGTGTAAAAATACAATAAACTGTGTATATAAGAATACAATTACTTCCATGGGAGTTTCTCTAACCGACAAAATTTAGGTAAGAGCTATTGAGATGATACAATGTTTTGGCTCACGCTGCCAAGGCCATCCTATACTTTGCCGAGGGTATATAACCTGAACTACTAAGTGGATCCACTAGTCTATGCTAAAAATCACTAAAGGAATTATCCAAAAAATATGACCCTTTTCTACCCATGTTGGCTACATTATTTATGGGGGCTATGAGTTGTCTGAACTCTCCCCAAATCGGTGCTCAATACTACTCCCAAAAAATGATATTAGCTCTTATGTTTAAAACATTCTTCTTTCTGTGATTTGAGATTAGTGCTCAAAAACTTAGCTCAAATGCTATCTTGGAAATCGAAGTTTCCTCTCTTGCTTCATTTAGAAAGCGATTACGCTATTCTTAAAACTAGCTTGAAGTCTCTTTGGAAATCGAGGTTTCCTTTCTTGTTTACATGTGAAAACATTTAAAACCCTTTGGTAATACATAGTCCCCATATACTTTTAAAGAAATAAACTTCAAACTTGACTTTTTAATCTTTACTCAACTTGAAATTTAAGTCTTAAAACAAAGTTAAAACATTTGGGAACGACTTTTTGAAAACTTTAAAGAACTTCTCTTGACTTGCTTCTTAACTTCTTACTTGACTCATAACTTTCCTTGAATTGAATTATGGAATCAAGGATCGTGATTTGTGATAGGAGAGATCTCATGATGTTTAGGAATGATTTTAGATAGCTAAACATGTGAAAAGATCAAGAAATCACTGTTTGAAAGTGGGTCCGCGACGCGGAGAAGTATTTAATTTTTTGGTTCGAAAACAACTTTTGAGGCAGAATGGTCCATGACCACTCCGCTCTGCGAAAAGAGTTTTTCTAAATCTGAGGAGCAGGTTCGCGACACGGAGGCACTACCCAGATTTGTCCGACGAAATTTCTTCTTCATTTTTCAGCCCTAAACGTTCTAAACTCCATTGGTTCTTTCCCCCAACCACTTAGAATCATCTATACCCTCAAATAACATCAGATTCCACTCGAAAAAAGAAATTAAAACGAGAATCAATCTCAAGAAAACTCCAACAACACAACCCACAAGGATTCAAACGAACTTCATCAAGAATTCAAGGGACTTACTTTCAAATAAATCTACTTTGCTGAAATTGAATCAAGTTAGGCACGTGGGTGAACTAACCCAATGCTATGTGATCTCACATACCTTGTAGGGATCACCTCTGATGAAATCCACAAGCTAAACTAGAATATCTTGACGAATCTTGCTTCTCTTCTCCTTTCTCCTCTTCTTCTCTCTTTTCTCCAAGCCCTAGTGTATTTTGGTAAAAGCGTAAACTGATCTAATTCTGATTAGACCCTAACTTAATTACCAAAAAAGAAACAAAATAATTAGGCAAGGAAAAGACCAAACTACCCTTTCAAAATCCGGATTGGACTTTCCTTATTCCAACATCCCAATTTCCAAAGGGTATAACTCACCCATACAAACTCGGAATCACGCAAACTCAGCGGCGTTGGAAGGATCATTCCAAGAGCTTTCATATCATATCTAGAAGTACCTCTAACTCATACTGAGCTAGAAGTTATGGCCGTTTGAAGTTAGCCAAAACTCAACTTATTCTAACTTAACAAAATTTCCAGATTTTTTTCATTCTTTCCAAAAATGACTATTTCCAATTATTAGCTTCTTCCTAGTTATTTCAAATTGCGAAATTTTACAATATTTCCCCCTTGGGAACATTCGTCCTCGAATGAAATTACTCTTACTAGGCTAAGGGTGTAACATGCAACATTCAGTTCAAACACCCACAAGCAAATGCAAAACAACATGCCAACTTATAAATAAATACTAAGAAAGGATTAGTACCTTAATTTGGAACTTCTTCGGATTCAAAGAGATGTGGATATCTCTTCTTCATATCCTTCTCAGCTTCCCAAATAACTTCTTCAACAAATTGGTTCCTCCAAAGGACTTTTACTGATGCTACCTCTTTTGTTCTCAACTTGCGAACTTGGCGATCTGGAATCTAAACAGGAATCTCTTCATAAGATAAGCTATCCTTGATTCCAATATCTTCTGTTGGTAAAATGAAGGATCGCCCATGCACTTCTTCAACATGGAGACGTTAAATACCGAATGAACCGCTGCGAACTCTTGGGGTAGCTCCGACTCATAAGCTATATTGTCAATCCTCTTGGATATTCAATAAGGTCCAATATATCGGGGACTAAGCTTCCCCTTCTTACCAAACCTCATAACACCCTTCATGGATGAAACTTTTAGGTATACCCAATCATCTACTTCAAACTCTAACTCACTTCTCCTAACATCAATGTAGGATTTCTGACGACTCTGCGCCGTTTTCAACCTCTCTTGAATCAGTTTCACCTTCTCCATAGCTTGATGAACCAAATCTGATCCTATCAACCCTACTTCATCAACTTCAAACCATCCAATAGGAGATTAGCATCTTTTCCCAGAAAGAGCTTCATAAGGAGCCATTTGGATGCTCGAGTGGTAACTATTGTTGTAAGCAAACTCAAAGAGAGGTAGGTGATCATCCTAATTCCCTTTGAAATCAATCACACAAGCCCTCAACATATCTTCTAAGGCTGAATAGTGGTCTCTGCTTGCCTATCTATCTGGATGAAAGACAGTACTTAAGTTCACCTTTGAACCCAAGCATTTTTTGAATGACTTCCAAAACTGTGCAGTAAATTGCGCACCTCTGTCTGAAATAATGGAGATCAGAACCCCATGAAGTCTTACCACCTCTTGAAGATACAACTTATGCATTTTTTGCCGAATGAGTAGTCTTTACCGGCAAAAAAGTGGCCTGATTTTGTCATTCTGTCGACAATCACCCAAATAGAATCATGCTACCTGCGAGACCTTGGTAAACCTATGATGAAGTCCATATTAATCATCTCCCACTTCCATTATGGAAGTTCTATATTCTGAGCCATAACACCGCACCTTTGGTGCTCTACTTTAACTCGTTGGCATTTTGGACACTTAGCAACAAACTCTGCAATACCCTTCTTCATACTATTCCACCAATACACCTCTCTCAAGTCACGAAACATCTTTGTGGAACCCGGATGAATGGAATATCTGGATCTATGAGCTTCCTCCATGATCCTCTTTTGGAGTCCATCCACCCTTGGTACACACAGTGTACCTTCATATCTCAATACACCATCTCCCTCTTGTTCAAAAGCTAGTACTTTTTGCTTATGAACATTTGCCTTCAATTCAAGCAAAATTGGATCTTCGCCTTACTTTTCCTTCAATTCTGATACTAATGAAGAGTCAACCCTATTCATCACCACTACTCCTCCTTCTGTGGAATCCATTAGTCGAACTCCTAAGCGTGCAAGTGTATGCACATCTTTCACTAACTCTCTGTTTCCTTCCTCAACATGGGAGATACTACCCATAAACAACCTGCTCAAGGCATCAGCAACCACATTAGCCTTACCTGGGTGATAAAGAATACTCATGTCATAATAGTTGAGTATTTCTAACCACCTCCTTTGTCTGAGCTTAAGCTTTTTCTGAACACATATTAAAGACTTTTGTGATCAGTGAATACATGAACATGAACACCATATAAATAATGACACAATATCTTCAAGGCAAATACTACGGCAGCCGACTCCAAGTCATGGGTGGTGTAGTTCTTCTCATGAACTTTCAACTATCTGGAGGCATAAGCTATAACTTTACCATTCTGCATTAATACACAACCCAAACCAACTCTAGATGCATCACAATACACCACAAAACTTTGAGTACTTTTCGGTAAGGTCGAAACTAAAGCAGTAGTCAACCTCTTTTTCAATTCCTGAATGCTTTTATCACAAGCTTCAGACCATTGAAACTTCACTGTTTTCTGAGTCAACTTGGTTAAAGGGGGCAAAATGGATGAGAAGACCTCTACAAACCTTCTATAATAGCCAGCAAAACCCAAGAAACTCCTAATACTAGTTGGAGATGTGGGTCTAGGCCATTTTGCATTGCCTCAATTTTCTAGTATCAACTTTAATTCCCTCTCCAGACACAATGTGGCCTAAGAATGCCACAGACTCAAGCCAAAACTCACATTTCGAGAACTTGGCATACAACTCTCTATTTTGAGATGACTAGCATGATCTTCTTCATTCCTTGAATAGATTAGTATGTCATCAATGAAGACAATAACAAACATATCTAAATAAGGTTTTAATACCCTATTCATAAGGTCCATGAATGTTGCAGGCGCATTGGTCAAACCAAAGGACATGACCAAAAACTCGTAATGACCATAACAGGTTCTGAAAGCTGTCTTTGGAATATCACATTCCTTTACTCTTAACTGATGGTAGCCAGATCTGAGATCTATCTTAGAGAAACATGTGGCACCCTGAAGTTGATCGAAAGGATCATCAATTCTCGAAAGAGGATACTTGTTCTTGATGGTAACCTGGTTCAATTGACGGTAATCTATACACATCCTAAGGTAACGATCTTTCTTTCTCACAAATAAGATCGGAGCTCCCCACGGTGAGACACTTGGTCGAATAAAGCCCTTATCTAAAAGATCTTTTAACTGCTCTTTAAGCTCTTTCAACTCTACTGGTGCCACTCTATATGGCAGAATAGATATAAGACGAGTATCTGGGAGAAAATCTATACCAAAGTCTATCTCTCTCTCACCAGGGACTCTAGGAAGATCATCTGGAAAGACTGCTGGAAAGACTTCTGGAAACTCTCTTACTATTGAAACTGACTGAATAGGAGGTATCTCAACAATAGAGTCATTAACTCGGACTAAGTGATAGACACACCCTTAGAAACTAACTTCCTTGCCTTAAGGTACGAAATAAAATGACCCTTAGTGTAACAGCCCGTATTATGCATATGCTTATTTTATTCTTGTGATACTTGACAGAACCTTATAGTATAGGTGAGGGACCATGTTTCTTATATGATTAGCGTTGGTTTAAACTAGCTCGGAAGGTGATGTGATGCCTTGCACGTTGCAGCATGTGTACTGCAAGTTATAACTCCAACGGAAGTATTTAAACTCGAGACGGGAAGGTGGTAATTGAGCTTAAAGTTGAAAGTTAAGTGCTAAGTTAAAGAAAAAGAGATTAATAATTAGAGAATGGAATAAAATAGGTGAGCTGCTTGCTTGACTTAACTAAGCTAGTAGGTGACAAGTAGGTGCATCACCTATATTAACTTATTGACCAGTCCAAAGAACCAAGTTGGTGCATCACCTACTTGAGCTATATGGATCTAGTTAAAAAGGCCAAGGTTTATGGATCAGATTTGGGCCTATGCTAATGGACTCACTTGAGGCCCAAACTATGTTAAATAAAACAAAATAAAATTAAAGCCCAGCAGCCAAATCTGCCAAGGCCCAATATATTTAAACCCAAGTGAAAGCTAGTAGGTTCATCACCTAGTTTGACCTTTTGAGTTGTTTGATATACATAAGCAGGTGCATCACCTATTTGACCAATTAGTGGTTGAAAATGAAGCTTTCTAGTCGATATTCTTAAAGGTGAAGAAAGCTCAATATAAAGATATGTTGGCTTCTATTCTCACTCATTTTAACACACATTATTAAGGATTAACTTCAGCTCTTTCTCTATCTTTTCTCTTAAGGATTAAACAGCAGCCATAAAGTTCTTCTAGTGTTCTTGAAGAAACCCTCATCTCTGCAAGACAAAGTAAGTGAAAACACTTATGGATTTAGCTTAATTCTCCCATGGATGGTTAGGAAAACATGTTATTCATGCTCAAGTATAGGTATAGAGGCATAATATTTCCAGAAGCTACTTCTCACTCCTTGGTTATTAAGATACTTTTCTCTTCTTCTTTCGTTTAAGTGTGAAGGGAAGTTGAAGTTCTAGAGGAATTCAAGTTATAAGGAGAAGTTACAGAAATTGAGGTAAGGTGACTGCTCCATTTTCTTCCTCCTTATGTATGAGTTTGGGTGAGGAATTATGGGTGTGCTATCATAAAGAACTCAAGGGGGTGGTGAGTTCAATAATTGGTTGTATGATAAAGAATACTTGAGGTTCTTTTATGTGTAATGTTGTTGGTGCAGTTTGGGTAATCTTGGAAAAGGATATATAATGTATGTATTGGGCAGAGAAGGAGGGTGTGGTGATACACATTGTTTTAAGGGCTATATGGGCTCATTATCCGTCAAAGTTAGCTATTGTTTTACGAGGCTCATGGTGTGATAGCTGCTAATTTAAATTTATCATGACTTATATTGTAGATTAAAACCTGAAAGGGAAGGCTGAATCGTGATAGTTGTATTGATTAGAAGATAAGGTATGTAAGGCTATTCAATTCAATATTCTTCGGCATGAAAGCTGATACTTGAGATTAATATCAATAAGTGAATTTCCTAAGTTCTATTCCTAGTAAAGGAAACATAGTGGCGGCGTATGATCTCCAAATAGCTAACAATATTTTCCCCATCTCCTTAGTGTATAGAATTACTTCATTATATGTTTAGTACTCTATACTTATGTAATTATCCTCCTATGTGCTGGTATAGAAATGGTATTTGCAAAAGCAAGTTTGGTGAATCATCGTCTTAGTCAATTGAAGTCAATTGTGTCTTTTAAGCTCACAAGTAATGCATTAATGTTACATAGCTCCTTATGTCATTGTTACTACCTTGAAGTATTATTTTCATGTCTTCTAATACTAGTCCGCAGTTCCAAATATCAAAAATGATTATGACCACCAAAACAGCAATCTCAAATATTAAAGAATCTAAGTAAAGAAATTTGTATAATTAAGGGTGGCAGCTCACGGGCGAAATCCTAGCATGTGCCAATCCCAATTTGTATAGATGGGTGGCAGCTCAGGGGGGTAAGCCTAGCATGGGACGATCCCAATTTGTGTAATTATGAGGACCGCATCCCAGGGGTTAAAATGCCTAGCATGGATCATCCTCTTCTACCACTGATCAACTGGTCATTCGTATCACATGTCTTATAAATATCATAACACACAGAAAGGTAAAGACAAAAATGTAACTTACATGATCCCACAAGAGTTAACAATGGTGGTTTTCTGTTCTGATTTATGCACACATATATTGATATTTGGTTTCATTCAAACTTTTATTTTATATATGTTATTGCCTTACACATTCAGTACATTTTCTTGTACTGACGTCCCTCGCGGGGGACGCTGCATTTCATGCTGCAGGCAGAGGTATTTTAGCTAGTAGACCTCCTCGGTAGGAGCACACGACACTCAGCTACTTTTGGTGAGCTTCAGATTGATTCAGAGCTTTACTGAGTCTTTGGTAGATTCATTTTGGGTATTGTATCGTAGTTAAGAGTAAGGCGGGGTCTATCCCGACATACTCTAAGGTTTTCTTTCTTTTAGAGGCTTTGTAGACTTATGTTTATGGTGAAGTTGCATCTTAACAAGTTGTGGCCTCAACAGCCACGTCTTGTATATAAGTTTTGGGTCTACTTATGTTGGTTCATATCGCTGCATCCTATGTGAACTTGTCACAAGATTATCATAGTTATATGCATAGTAAGCACAGGTTACATGTTCGTTCTCTCGGGCCTAGAGGGCATCGGGTACCTGTCCGTCTTAATGGGATTTGGGACGTGAAACTTAGGCACTGCCAAACTGCTTTTCCACTCTAAGACTGGCTCATTTGGAAACTAAAACTTGACAACTTGAGTTCTATAATCAACTGAGGCATAACAGCCATGAAGCTAGTCCATACCAAGAATGACATCAAAATCTACCATGTCTAACTCAATTAAATCAGCCATGGTACTCTTGTGATTGACGGAAATGGGGCAATCACGACAGACTCTTTCTGCTAGAATAGGCTCACCAACAGGTTTAGAAACACAGAATGGTTCACTAAGTTGCTCAGGAATAGCATCAAAATTCATAGCAACATAAAGAGTTACAAAAGATAAACTCGCTCCTCGGTCTAGCAAAGTCAAAGACTTGGATCATACCAGTGACAACATCTATCGAATCCTCTTGCTCTTGGCGACTATTGATAGCATACAAGAGGTTTGTTCCTCCGCCAGTACCGGAAGTAGCCCCTCTAGGTGCAACTCTGTCTAGTGGAGCAACCAAAGAAGACTGGGCTCTATTGCCCCCATTACCATTACCCTGTTTGTTCTTCAGACATTTTCGCATGAAATTCCCATTCTGACCACACTTGAAACAACCAATGGAGGCCTCACGAAACATACCTGAGTGGTTCCTACCACACTTAGCGCAGACATGAGGCTTACTACCCCCTTGTGCCATACTACCCTGATAATAAACAGGTTTAGCTCTAAAATTCTGATTATTGTACTCACCTTTTTTCTTAGGTGCAGGTGCACTAGCAGATGATAGAGCAGGTCCCTTCTGTTTCTGTTGGAAGGATGACCGGTTGGCATTACTCTTCTACTGCCTGGACTCATTCCCTGTCTTAGCCCTCTTGTTCTTAAACTCCTCTCTATCCCTCAGCTTCTCTTCCTCAACCTTCTGCACATAGACCATCAACCTTGAGATATCCATGTCACCTATCAGCATTGCAACCCTATCTTCCTTACTCGATAAAACGAGACAGCCTAACAAAAAACAAGCTCATTCTACTCCTCATGTCCGCAACCATCTCCGGAGCATAACGGGACAGTTGGGTGAACTTCAACCCATACTTATGAACACTTAAAGAATCTTTCTTGAGTGTGAAGAACTCTCGTACCTTAGCATCTTTCAGTTCTTGGGGAAAGAAATTCTCCAAGAAAGCATCCTCAAAACAATCATAACTCGTAGGTGCTACATCTTCAGCTCTACCCTCTTTCCACTGATCAAACCAAGTCCTAGCAACATCCTTCAGTTGATATGCATCTAGTTCAACTCTCTCAGTATTGACAACATGCATAACCTCAAATACCTTCTTCAGTTCATCAATAAAATTCTCCGGATCCTCAGTAGTGCTAGAAGCAGTGAAACTTGGAGGATTCATCCTCAACAAATCTCAGATCCTAGAAGTATCAGCCACTTAATGTCTAGCTCCTCTTTGTTTCCCAGCTTGGTTGGTCACAATTTGGCTTAACATCAGGATAGCCTCACGGAACTCAGCATTGGTAACTTCTCCTTGATGTTACACTTCAGGTGCATTCGGTATCTCTTGTTCCTCAACATTACGTCTAGTAGGGCGACCTCTGACAGCTCTTCGTAGAGGCATAATGATCTGAAAACACGCGCAAGCACGAATTAGAAGGAAACATTTTAGAGATCAAACTCTAATGTACGAAATAAGTGTTAAGGAAGTGAGATAATTTTCCTAAGTGTTGTAGCCTCCTAATTATAGATATGACGCGCTTCACACCAATAACTAGGACTCTACAGACACAACTTCATAAACTCCTTAGGACTCTTGAAATCTATTCTTTGATACCAAGTTTGTCACACCCCGAGCCTACACCCTGGGCAGGACAGGCACTCGAGAACCATTGTTGGCCCCAAGAAAACCCTTGTCGTGGCTTACTTAACTCAGCGACAGACTCTATGCATATTTCTAATTATCAAAAGCACTATACTCACTTGAATAATAAAATATTGAGAATGCTTAGAAGTCAAACATTCAACTTGGCCAAAATCGCAACTCAAGTCTTAACATATGAAATGACAATAAAAAGACTAAAGAACTAACATATAAATGTCTATGAAGCCTCTAAAACAACTGAGATGGATGTCGAAACAAACCCCATGACATCCTAATGAACTAACAAAGTAACTGAAAGCAATAAAAGGAGTCCTCCGAAATGCAAGGAGGCTCACCAACTGACTCTGGAGTGCTCACTGGATCAACTATGCACTGGATGCCGATGCTATTTACCTATGTCTGCATCATAATACGATGCAGGCCAACAGGAATCAATACATTGAATGTACGAGTGTGCGAGTTGGAATGCTAAACACAACATAGGCATGAAAAGAATCTGAAGAACTTAGCTGGCTCAACTCAACTCAACATAATTGAACTCATTTCAAAATAAAACAGTTTAAAACAAGGGAATTATAAAGAAAAGTTGTTTAAAACATGATGTCAACTCTGTGTGTATGCAAAGATACATATAACTCTGAAATGTATGTAAAAATACAATAAATTGTGTATATAAGAATACAATTACTTTTGTGGGAGTTTCTCTAACTGACAACGCTCACGCTGCCAGGGCCGTCCTATACCTAGCCGAGGTATAAAACCTGAACTACTAAGTGGATCCACTAGTCTATGCTAAAAAGCACTAAAGTAATCATCTAAACGTATGACCCTTTTCTACCCATGATAGCTACATGGTTTATGGGGGTTGTGAGTTGTCTGAACTCTCCCCCATATCGGTGCTCAATACTACTACCAAAAAATGATATTAGCTCTTATGTTTAAAACATACTTCTTTCTGTGATATGAGATTATTGCTCAAAAACATAGCTCAAAGGCTATCTTGGAAATCAAAGTTTCCTCTCTTGCTTCATTTGGATTCAAGTATTTTGATTTGTGATAGGAAAGATCTCATGATGTTTAGGAATGATTTTAGATAGCTACACATGAGAAAAGATCAAGAAATCATTGTTTGAGGGTGGGTCCGTGACGCAAAGAATAGTTTAAATTTTTGGTTGGAAAACAACTTTTGAGGAAGAATGGTCCGTGACCGCTCCGCGACGTGAAACGGTTTTTCCCAAATCTGGGGAGTAGGTCCACGACGCGGAGGCACTAAGCAGATTTGACCAACAAAATTTCTTCTTTGTTTTTCAACTCTAGACCCTGTGAACTCGATTGGTTTTTTCCCCAAACACTAAGAATCATGTATACCCTCAAATAACATCAGATTCCACTCGAAAACACAACTGAAAACTTTAATCAATCTAAAAAAAACTCCAACAACACAACCCACAAAGATTCAAACGAACTTCATCAAGAATTCAAGGGATTTACTTTCAAATCAATATACTTTGCTGAAATTGAATCAAGTTGGGCCCATGGGTGAACTAAACTAATGCGATGTGATCTCACATACCTTGTAGGGATCACCCCCGATGAAATCTACAAGTTAAACTCGATGATCTTGATGAATCTTGATTATCTTCTCCTTTCTCCGCTTCTTTTTTCTTTTCTCCAAGACCTAGTGTATTTTGGTAAAAGCGTAAACTGATCTAATTCTAATTAGACCCTAACTTAATTACCGAAAACTAAATAAAATAATTGGGCAAGAAAAAGACCAAACTACCCTTTCAAAATCCGGATTGGACTTTCCTTATTCCAACAACCCAACTTCCAAAGGGTATAACTCACTCATACGAACTCGAAATTGCGCAAACTCAGCGGCGTTGGAAATATCGTTCCAAGACCTTTCCTACCCTATCTGTAAGTACCTATAACTCATCTTGAGGTAGAATTTATGTCCATTTGAAGTTGGTCAAAAGTCAACTTATTCTAACTTAACAAAATTTCCAGATTTTTTTCATTCTTTCCAAAAATGACTATTTCCAATTATTAGCTTCTTCCTACTTATTTCAAATTGCGAGATGTTACATGAGGCTTGGGGTTAGACACCATATCTTTGTTTAACATAGGAACGATATCATATGCGAAACTTTGAACGGAAAACCTTTGTTGCTATCTAGAACGACCATGTCCCTTGGACCATGAATGTGATAAGTAACCATTACTGGTCTTTGCCCTCTTTTCCTCCGTAGATCTTTATTTTAGTTTTTTCATTTAAATTTTTTGAGAATAAATCATTAGACGAGAAATTTCCATTTCCTTAATGAGCATGGTTGTTAACATTCCTTAACCACCGCTTCAGACACTCCCAAAACAAACTTACTGATCTTTACCCTAGAATCAGCAACCATAGTAGAATCATATCTAGACAATAGTGTGTACTTCAAGGAATGATCCTTCACACTCATATATCCCAGACAAAGGTTAATAAATTCAATTACCTTTGTCTCGCTAATCTAAATGGGAAATAACCTATCAAGGTAAGCAACCTTAAATTTTCCCAATCAAGATGACATGCATCAACAACCCTCTCTTCATTCCATTTGTTGAATCACACTTGAGCAATACCCTTATGTTGATAAGCGGCCAATTCTGCCATTTCCACCGACGTCACTCCCATGATCATCAGCAACTTGTATGACTCATCAATAAACTCTTGAGGATCTTCCTTAACCTTGGAATCATGAAACTTTGGGGTATTCATTCTAGTGAATTCCCTCACTCTAGTTTCCACTTTAGCCACATTTGGGTTCACGGGGACTACAATCTCTCTATTGTCTTGAGCCGTCATGGCTTGGACCTACACATGAAAAGTAACTCCAAACTCTACATTAGTCAATTATTCGGCTGAAGGGTTGACCTGAACTTGAGGAACTTCTTGAGGAGCTTCTCATTCAATATTCTCATTCAAATTCTTCCTAACGTATGCTCTTCGTGGGGACATATCTTGAAAATGATCAGATAAGAATTAGGAAAGAGAAATATAGAGTTACACTTTATCACACGACTTTAGAATGGTGAAATAAGAGAAATTTCCTAAATATCTTATAGCTACCTATTCATAAATGTGGCACACTTCATACTCATGAACACGACTGTACTCGAAGTTTCTTATGAGACATTCTGGGAACTTTCTAAGCCTTGTGCTCTAAATACCAAGTATGGCATGACCCAAAGCATACCTAAGGCGTAACATGGAATATTGAACCCCAAGAGCCCCTGGACAAGACAATTGGGATACATCATAAAAGATAATCAAAATAAAGACTATACAAAAAGCATTTTATAAATAAAAAATTGACAAAGTGAAAGTCTAACACAAGACTCAAAGCCAACTAATACATCAGAATAAAGTAATTGGGATGTGACTCATACATCACATACAAAGTCCGAAAACTAGGAATGACATAAACCATAAAATGTCTCGGTCATTCAAACATGAGGACTCACCAATCCACTATAGGGAAGGGGTTTCAGACTCCACATCCACCACCCTAACAATATGGTAAATGCACCCTTCGGAGATCATTTTCCTAGCTTTGAGACAAGAAACAAATTGACCTCTAGGGATAGAATTTCCCACCTTCTATTCTAAAGTAGGCTCATTTGGGAATCGAAACTTAACCACCTGAGTCCTACAATCAATAGATGCAAAACATGCATGCAACCAATCCATACCCAAAATTACATCAAAGTCTAACATGTCTAACTCTATCAAATCCACCACGGTAAATTTATAGGACAAGGAAATAGGACAACTCGTATAGACTCTTTTTGCTACTACCGATTCACCAAGTGGGGTAGACACCGAAAAAGGCTCTATTAACACTTCGGGGAGTATTTCAAATTTCATGGCCACAAAAGGTGTCACAAAGAACAAGGTGGCACCGGGATCTAACAATGCATACATATCAATAGAAAAGACTTGTAACATAACGTTCACTACATCCAGGGAGTTCTCTTGGTAACCTCGAGATTGAAGAGCATAGAAGCAGTTTTTCTTGGGAGCATCGAAATTTTAACAACTAGGAGGAGTATGCTTATCTTTTCTCCATTTGGCCGCAAGTGTTGGGCAATTCTTCAATTGGTACCCAATCTTACCACAACTGTAGCAAACAGCCATGCTGGCAAGATATTTACCATCATTTTTCTTACCGTATTTTCCACATGTAGGACTCACCATAGAAGATCCACCACTATTGTCTCCATAAGTCTTAGGGTTATACGCCATATCTTTGTTGACCCTTGGAGCACTAAAGGAGCCCTGGTTAGAGAATATTCTCTTGAACATTGGTCACCCCTGACCCTCAAACTTACCGTTGGAAGAATTGCCATCATTGGTCCTTGCCCTCTTCACCTCCCTATTCACTTGCTTGAGCTTTTGTTCCTCAATTTGTTCGGCATGGACCATGAGACGTGAAATATTCATACATGGGATAAGTATTGCCGAACAACATTCATTGACTACCAAGTCGGATACCCCCATAACAAATTTGATCATGTTGTCCCTCGAATCCGCTACTAAAGTTGGAGCATACTTCGACAGTTGGGTGAATTTAAGGGCATACTCTTTCACACTCAAACCCCCTAGTCGAAGACTTATGAACTCTTGCATTTTTCGTTCCATCAACTCTAGGCGAAAGAACCTATCAATGAAGACCGACTTGAAGAATTCCCAATCTACCAGGCCCGCTCCTACGGGTCTCTCACCCTTCCACTGCTCATACCAACTTGTGCCACTTCCTTCAATTGGTAGGCAGCTAATTGCGCCTTCTCTTGTGGAGACACTCTCATAGCATCAAGCACTTTAAAGATCTCATCAATAAACCCTTGTGGGTCCTCTTCCACCTTGGAGCCATAGAACAAAGAAGGATTCATTCTATTAAAATCCCTTATCCTTGGAGCGATTGTACTTACATTGGGGTTCACATGAGTCCTAGTATCCCTATTGAATTTGGCCATCACGGCTTGGGTCAATATTTAGAGAGCCGAGCTTATTTCCACATTTTCATAGCCCCTGCATCATTAGGAGCTTGAGGAACTTTTGGACCTTGGGACCTTGGGGAGGAACTCCCTTATTCACAATCTCATTTTCCATCCTTCTTGCGTTCGCCCTTCTTGTATTCATATCCTATAGACACAAGACAAGGGTTAGGAAAAGGACTTCATAAAGTTAAAACTATAAGACACGACTAAAGAGTAATGAAAGAAATGAAATTTCCTAAGCATCTTATAGCCTCTCCTTCATAAGTGTGGCGCGCTTCACACTCATTAACAAGACTCTACAAGACATGGTCATGAGACATCATCCTAGAATCAATCTAAATATGTGCTTTGATTACCATGTTTGTCACCACCCAGGTTACCCCCTAGATGTAACACGGTGTACTCAACCCCGAAAGGGTCTCATACAAGCCATTAGCATATCATAAAATAAGTAATAGAAATAATGCAGAATTAAAACTTTTTTACAATCGGAGTCTTTTCATAAAATGAAATCGAAGTTTATACATTGTCTCAATAAAACCATCTAATACAATCAAATATTAATAAGGGACACAACCCTTTAAACATAGTCCCATAAGAAAATGTAGAAAAAACTAGAAATGAACAACTTCCGTCCTCGAACCATGAGGACTTACCAAAAGCGTGGAGACAATAAATCCAAGTTTTACTCAAAAGGAGAAGTACACCTCAATGACCAGAATGTACACTTATAGAAAAATGTAGAAAATATCAATTAGCACAAAAATTGCACTAAGTATGGTAGCCATGCATAAAATCCTTAAAACATGCTCAAAAGGGATATTTAGTTGAAACCATGCATTTTATCAAGTTTAAAAGTCATCATTCACATTTGTGAAAAAACATAAATCAAACCATCTCATGTATCAACTCAATGCTATACTTGTGCAACGCATAGGTAAGATCTCATAATCCTACTAATAATGAGTACCACTTTTAGGCTACCCACATCTTCCATATCATACCTTGACGGCTGGACCTCATCTATAGTAAATACTCACACACAAGTAAAACATTCATGTTCATAACTTGAAGCAAGTAAAGTCACTCTTAGATACATTTCATACCATACTTGCATACTTCATAAGTCTTCATAGCATAAGAAAAACCACACCATAACCCCTTTCTGAAGCCAACTTGTACAATGCATAAGTGAAGTCCCATACCCCCACTCACACTAAGTATATCTCCTTGAGAAGTCATAAGTATAGTTCATGTTCATGTTCATGTTCTTGTCATATTCATATTTTTGTCATGTAGGGAAATATAGGCTTAAACGACATAGACCATGTGAGCTACATGGAATCCAGTGTCGTACCCCTACACTGAAAAGATGCATCTTACTTGCCTAAGGTAGAACTCATGTATTAGCTTCTAGGTGGATCCACTAGGTAAAGACTTATGTGGGCACATAGTTATGGGATAGAGGGATTTCTTCTAGAAATCCCAAACTTATTGTATTGACGGGGGAGCTTGCATCTCATGAGATTAATTTAGATTATCTGACCTATTGAATTGACATGATGGCCTCTACCTCACATTCCATATCCACGCAGTGCTAAGCATTATTTTCCCAAGATTTACATTTTTATTCTTGAATTGTATTTACTTGTGTGAAGGAGTGTCTTACCATTCATTCAACACAACTCATAAAATAGCTCATAGATTCAATTAGGTGAGAATGGACTTTCAACCTTAGAATCATTATTATGTGAGTAAAGCTTTCACATCATGATCATAGTGTGTTCATGAGAATATCCTTTCAATCAACATAACATTACTATCATATTCATAAACATAATAATTCATGCATAATAATATGTAAGGGTATAGGAGAGAATGACCTTTTAATCAATACCACAATTACACCATAGTCATAGAATCTTCAATATCAAAGTAATTCTGAAAGCACATGCATAATTCTCATGTTCATCTACAAATACTCATAATTTACCCGTCAAGTATCATGAAGCACATTCAGCCCACCATCTAGAATTTCTACATTAGATATGGGTAACAATCAATTCGATTAATTCATACAAAACCTATTTACATGCTTCTAAAATCAATTAACCCACATTAAAAGAACAATTTAGCAATATAGAGGATCCATAGGTTCTTGGAGGAATTTCACCATAATTCAACCATAAATCATCAATTCAATCATAACCCAACTTAATTCAACCATTGAAACCATTTTTAAAAAGAACCCAAGTCACTCAAACAAAACCCTTGATTTTGGGAAAGTTGTAAGTTTTGAAATCATGTTTTGAAGGGGCTCTATGGGTGGAATCTACCTAAAGATGAAAACTATCATACCTTGATGATGAATACTTAAATAATTTGATGAAAAACCATTTATTTCTTCAAGCCCAAGCTTCAATTTTACTCTTCTTCTTCTTCTTGGGTTTTTAAAGAGAGAAATATTGTGAGGAAGATGAACTTTTGATTTTAATTTGGGTGTTTGAAAAAGTTATTTAGTTTGGGTGTTTAATGAATTAAAATATCTTATATACTTATTTAAAAATAATATAAAATATACCCATTTAATTTGGATGATAAAATTACAAAAATACCCCTTTTTGCCCCCACGTAGACTGCCTAAGAAAAACTAAGGCTAAGTCCAAGAGGGGCTTCACGTCCAGTGGACTGCTCCACCTTCCGTGGTCCCTCACGTGGACTTGATGCCTTTGGCTTTTGAAGCTAAGGTATTGTCCACAAGGGTCCCCACGTGCAGTGGAAGCTTCCACATCCATCGTCCCTAGCGTGAACATGCCTACTGCTCACGCGACTAAGGAAGGCTTCACGAGAGACACTCCACGGGCAGTGAAGTCCATCACGCCTCGTGTACCCTCCCTTGAACTGCCTATATGCTAACAATGGCTAAGGTATTTGTTCACAAGGGAACACCAAGGGCAGTAGAGCCTCCATGATCCTTGAACCCTCATTAAACTTGCCTCCCTACCCAAAAATGGCTAAGGAAGTGTTCACGAGAGATTCTAAGGGCATTGAAAGGCTTTCACGTGCCTTGAAGCCTCACTTGAATAATGCCTTTTTCCCACACGGCTAAGTCAAAGTTCAAGAGTGCTTGTAAGGGCAGTGATGCCTTTCACCTTCCTTGAACCCTCAATAGAACTTAGTCAAATTTTCGGGTTATTTGACAACTCTAAATCATGCATAAAATTTTAAGACTCAAATGTTAGGCTCTAGTTTCACCTATTAATTTTTCGGGTGTTACACTATATCCCCCTTGGGAAAGTTCGTCCTCGATTGACGATCTAGACACCTTACATGATTAAAGACTCAAGACAAGCAGCCCAACATGCATGAAATATCAAAATAATGCACCACATAAAGGAGGAAACTTCAAGTGCATCTCAACATAGTCAATGCAACAAAAGGAAGTAGGAACTACATCTATCAACTCAATATGCATGAAATTCAACATTTCTCATGTTCATAGGAGGAACTACATTCTCCAATAAAAGCATGCTCAACACAACATTCTGGAGCCAAAATGCCATTTCACAAAACATAATATAGCATGTTCATCAATTCATCTCATGAAGTCAAATATGCAATATCATACTCAAATGCACAACAACATGAGGAACATTTAAATCATGTAAACAACTCATTCGTCACTAAACATGAATTTTCTCAAGAACTTGCATAATCATAAGAAAATCATGAAGAACTCATATAGCACACATGACTCCCAAAACTAGGAATTCAAGAGGAACTAGTTACCTAAACCTTGAATAGCAGTAGAAGGAAAAAGATGAGGAAAGCGGGACTTCATATCAGCCTCTCCCTCCCATGTAGAACCCTGAACTAAGTGATTCCTCCATAAAACCTTTACGGAAGCTACTTCCTTGTTTCTCAACCTCTTAAGTTGTCGGTCTAATATCTCTACCAAAATTTCTTCATAAGAAAGATTCTCATCAATTCCCAAACCTTCTAAAGGAATGATGGAAACCGGATGTCCAATACACTTCTTGAGAATGGAAACATGAAACACCTAGTTAACCAGAGCCAACTCATTCTGTAAGTACAACTCATATGAAACTTTCCCAACACGTTTCAAGATTTGATATGGGCCCACAGACCGGGGACTAAGTGTTACGCCCCGAACGAGAGAAGGCGTGACTGGCACTCGACATCTTAAGCAATCAAGTTAGCCATATAAACATACCAACTGACTCAACTTAGGGCTTAGAAGGTCGGGCAACATAACATCTAAAATACTATGACTAGACCCTTAAGGTCATAACCTGAATATCGGTCAGTCATATAGACGAAGGTAGATAAGCCAAAGATAATAAGGTACTAGCTAGCCGAAAAGGCTACCATGAAGATATACACACATACATACATATCTATACATGCCAAGCCTATGTGGCTGGAAACTAGAAACTGCAGAAAGAAACCCAGAATATTGTGTCCACAATAGCCTCTATGAGTTACATAAGCACTGGTTGGGACAAGACCCCGATTATACCCAAACTGTACAATAAAAGTAACATCTTATGAAAGCTCTAGGAAGAAGTTGAGCTTAGCAACTCACAGCTAAACCCCGAATCCTAACAGAGGGGTCAATCAGAATCCCTATCTGGAACTGCATGCACGAAACAAAAATGTGTCGCCAGGCAACGGGATGCCAGTACGAATAAAAATGTACTGGTCTGTAAGGCAGAAAATAGAATAATAAAAGTTACTGTAAAAAAGGGGAATAAAGATACCACCTGAAATAGAAACTCGGGTAGCCTCCATGGCTGACATCAAACCTTATATAAATTAAATATGCATGGTGTGCTCGCATAATCATATGTCGTGAATATATATATTATATATATATATATATATATGCAAATGCATGTCATACCTAACCAAGTGCTAGCAATGGTGGTGCCTTCCGGTAGCGAACCGAGATCATATTCGCCAACTTGTGGCCATCTGTGTCTCATACGTATAAATATAGGATATAGGCCCCATACCTTCCGATTATAGCTCGGAAATAGAATGCATAGCATGTAATGTCATGGATCCGTAATGCATTTGTTACCTAAATCATGTTGCCAATCTTGGCTCATTGGTAGTCTTGTCCTCATAATCTCATAATCACTTTCGTATCACCTGTAAATATCTCGCAGAACCTCATATACTTGTAGATTAAACTGGAACACTTAACTTGGATTTTGAAAGGCAACTTAAACTTGAGGATGTTCATAAAGAGCTTAAAATTCTTCACTTAGTATCTATATATGTTTCCTTAGTAGTTTGTAAAAGAAAGTATTTCAGAAAAACCCGTACTGTAGTAGTTTAAACATACGATTTACTTTTAACAGTTTTGGAGATCGACGTTTTATTTTAAAGTTTTCAAAAAAATATAAATTAGCTAGGAAGGAGGACTGATTTCATATTGATATTGTTCATTCCTAATCTTCTTAAGTTACTACACCTAAAAAAGAATAATAATTTGTACACATGGACCTATAGTCAAGAGAATCAACAAAATGACATAAAGACGCCAAATACCCTATCTAGCAGAACGAGTGGAATAGCAATTTAATCGAGTCACAAAAATACACCAGATGCAATCTCAATGCCTTTCACAAAAGGTCTTTCTAGCAATAGAGTAGTAAAACAATATTTGACAATTTAGGATTCAAAAATTCGTGCTCAAAGGAAGTATAGTGCTTAGCCTTAACATACCTCGATTTTGGGTCTTGTTGTATAAATATGGATTGTACCCCCCCTTCCTTCAGTATCTAATCTACAGAAAATCATGTCACACAACCATTACAGGCAGAATATTAACACGTCAGGGTTAAAGTAGCAATTTAGAGCTCAGTAGCATAGTGATTAGCTTGCCAAACCATTTTTAGATGCATGTTTCATTACCTTCTCTTCTCCAAATTACAACCTCAAATTAATGACATAACATACATTTTTGCAGCAGCTATTAACAAGTGGAGGCCTACGCAATGGTCAACAACAACCAAATAGAGTATGCCTGCACAACAATTAAAACTCGGCGCATCACCTCACCCCTCTTTTCCAACACAAAATAATCATAACCAAATCCTAACCACGAGTCTTCAAACCACTAAATCCATAAAAAAAAATATGTATAATACAGTCCTATAATTGTTCAATATAACCATAATAACTTGAACTCGCCACTTCCAATCATCATCATATATGTTCGTCCAATAATTACATTTGGAGTCATGTCTTTCTCTTCATATGCAATAAGAGCTTAAAAGGACAAAACCTAAACTTAAACTTGATGGATCTTGTAGTACATTAACATGTATTGTCAATAACAAACAGTCTCCTTAAATGAAAGACGTTGAACCAAGAAGAAACAATTTGAAAATTGCAATGCAATAATAGAACCAACGTTACACTAATTTATGTTACAATTAAATATCCATCTATACTTCTTCTTCTCTTCCAGACTCATATCAACAAGAACCACACACATACAAAGCATTTCCCAAAAATTCCAGCAACAACAATATCATAAATTACTTCCAAACAGCCCAACATCACGTAACTATCCAAATACGATTTTTCCAGTCGTCTATTCATGTTCTTGCTTATATAGCATAGCTATAACTTGGACTGACTCAATAAAATGAAGTGTGAGAATTATTACCTCCAAACAGCAGCAACACCACATAAAAAACGAGACTCCTTCACCATGAAGAATCCTTCAAATCACAACCAACGAGGAGGAAAGAAATAACACAATCTCTATGAACGTTCCGAGGGTGAAACCATGTTGAAATCTTGTAAATCTTTGACTGGATGATAGGAGAACATTTAGAGAGGATTTAGGACTGTTTTATTCTTATTTTGATCAAAAATAATGAGATAAAACGAAGGGAAATATGATCTTATAAAGGTAAACCAACATATGGGCTAGGGGCCACCTGTACGTGCCTGCTTGTGCAGTCTCACTAAAATTTGAATATCTCTCAATTCTGAAGTCGTACAGACAAATGATTTAGTGCATTGGAAAGTAGACTTGTAAACCTTAAATTTCATATTTTGGGGTTCTTCTAAAGCTTTATAGATTGGGAGAAAAGCTCCGAGACATTTAACCTAACTTTCAGAAAATTTATCAAAGAAACTTACTCTAACTTTTGCCAACTTTTTATTTCTCAACTTGCTTGACTTCAAAACGTAACTTACGATCATTGGGCGACTGTATCACCTTATAAAACATCCTTATTAGCATATAAGACACTCTTTGTCTTATCCGCAAAGGTACCGGTTAACTTAAGCATTCTGAACGGGCGGGGTGTTAGAATAAACATTCTTTAACTTGAACTTGTTTAAGGGCATCCTTGACCCATAACATTAGTCTAATTCATTGATTTTTTTACCACCCCTATGCAAACTTATTCTTATAACATGATACACCAAGTCATATAAACGTCATACACTCATGCAATGATATGCATACTATGCAGAAGAACCACAGGGGCTCACACTAAGCTTCCCCTTTTTGCCAAACCTCATCACACCTTTCATAGGTGAGATTTTCAAGAAGACCCAATCACCAATTTAAAATTCTAGGTCCTTCCTTCTAACATCGACATAAGACTTTTGCCGACTTTGGGCTGTCGTCAACCTCTCTCTAATGAGTCAAACTTTTTCAATGGCCTCATAAACTAGTTTGGGACCAATTAGAGAAATTTCACCTACTTCAACCCAACCAATCGGAGATCTACACCTTCTAACATACAATGCTTCAAAAGGAGCCATGGCAATACTTGATTTGTAACTATTGTTGTAAGAAAACTCTATTAACGGTAGATGGTCATCCCAATTACCCTTGAAGTCTATAGCACATGATCTCAGCATATCCTCTAAGGTTTGGATGGTACCTTTCGCTTGACCATCCGTTTGAGGGTGGAAAGCGGTGCTAAGCTTCACCTCACCTTAGTATCAATCCTTTTTTGAATGCCTTTCAAAAGTGTGAAGTGAATTGAGTACCCCGTTTCGAAATAATAGATAAAGAAACCCCATGCAACTTCACTATCTCCTTGATGTACAATTTGGCATAGTCTTCCGCCAAAAATGAAACCTTGACGGGAATAAAGTGGGCGGATTTTGTCATTCTATCAACAATGACCCAAATAGAATCATGTTGCCTTCGTGTACGAGGCAAGCCCACTATAAAGTCCATATTCACATCCTCCCACTTCCAAGTGGGAATAACTATATCTTGGGACAAGCCTCCGGGTGTTTGGTGTTCGGCTTTAACTTGTTGACAATTTGGATATTTAGCCAGAAAACTCGCTATATCCTTCTTCATACCATTCCACCATTAGACTTCTCATAGATCACAGTACATCTTGGCGACTTCTGGATGAATAGAATACTGCAAACCATCAAATTCTTCTAGAATTTGTCCTCTCAAGTCATCAAGATCCGGAACACATAAGCGTCCTTTGTACCTAAGCATCCCATCTCCCACTTGGGAGAAAGCCTCAACGGACTTGTTAAGTACTGATTCTTTAAACTCAACTAACAAGGGATCTAGGTTTTGTTTGGACTTAACATCTATCACAAAGGATTAATCGGAACCATTGTGGACCATGACACCACCCTTGGTGTAATCCACTAGTTGAACACCTAACCGAGCCAACCTATGCACATCACAAACCGATTCTCTCTTTTCATCCTCTACATGAGCCACACTACACATGGACAACCTACTAAGGGCATCCGTACCTACATTGTCCTTGTCGGGGTGGTAAAGGTTACTCAAGTCATAATCCATCAAAAGTTCTAACCACCTTCTTTGTCGTATATTCAAGTCTCTTTGGCTAAATACATATTAAAGACTCTTGTGATCGGTGAACACATCAACATGCACCCCATAGAGATAGTGTTTCGATATTTACAAAGAAAATACTACCGTCACTAATTCAAGATCATGGGTCGGATAATTCTTCTAATGAACCTTAAGTTGCCTTGAAGCATAGGCAACCACCTTACCATGTTGCAAGAGCACACATCCTCACCACACTCTCGAGGCGTCAGAATATGCCACAAACCCATCGGTACCCTCCGGTAAGGTCCACGACGGTGCAAAAGTAAGCTTATATTTAAAATCATGGAATCTTTTCTTACAAACCTCCGACCACACAAACTTAGATTTATTTTGAGTCAAAGACATCAACGGAAAATAAAAGGAGGTAAACCCCTCAACAAACCTCCCATAGTAACCGGCCAAACCAAAAGAGCTTTTAATATCGGTAGGAGTTAGAGGTCTAGGCCAACTCTTGACCGCATTCGTCTACTTAGGATCTATCTCAATACCCTTGCTCGACACAATATGACCAAGGAAAGCTATGGACCTTAGCCAAAATTCACATTTACTAAACTTCGCATATAATTGGTGGTCTTTAAGGACTTGTAATACAATCCTCAAATTGTTCATGTGCTCATTTTCACTCCTTGAATAGATCAAAACATCATCAATAAACACGATCACAAATATATCAAGGTAGTGTCTAAACACTCTATTTATTAGGTCCATGAATGTCGCCGGGGAATTCGTTAAGCCAAATGACATCACAAGGAATTCATCGTGCCCATACCTAGTTCGAAAAGCCGTCTTAGGTATATCAACCCCTTTTACCCTTAGTTTTTGGTATCCCGAATGAAGATTAATCTTTGAAACATAACTATCCCTAGGAATTGATCAAACAAGTCATCGATTCTCAAAAGGGAATATTTATTCTTTATGGTTAACTTGTTCAATTGGCGATAGTCGATGCACATTTTAAGAGACCCAACCTTCTTTCTAACAAAAAATACCGGATCACCCCATGGAAAGATACCCGGTTGAATAAAACCCTTGCCTAGAAAATCCTTTAGTTGCTCTTTTAACTCTTTCAATTAGTCGGAGCAATTTTATAAGGAGGAATGGAGATAGGTTGCATCTTCGGGAAAAGATCAATGCCAAAATATATTTCCCGTTTGGGAGGAAAGTTGGGTAAGTCATCGAGAAAGACTTCTAAAAATTCATTCACCATGGGGACCGACTATAGGGAAGGGGTTTCAGACTCCAGATCCATCACCCTAACAATATGGGAAATGCACCCTTTGGAGATCATTTTCCTAGCTTTGAGACAAGAAACAAATTTACCACTAGGATCGAATTTACCCCCTTCCATTCTAAAGTAGGGTCATTTGGGAATCGAAACTTAATCACCCGAGTCCTACAATCAATAGAGGCGAAACATGCATGCAACCAATCCATACCCAAAATTACATCAAAGTCTAACATGTCTAACTCTATCAAATCTACCAAGGTAACTTTATAGGACAAAGAAATAGGACAACTCCTATAGACTCTTTTTGCCACTACCGATTCACCAACTGGGGTAGACACCGAAAAAGGCTCTATTAACACTTCAGGTAGTATTTCAAATTTCATGGCCAGAAAAGGTGTCACAAAGAACAAGGTGGCACCGGGATATAACAATGAATATACATCAATGGAAAAGACTTATAACATACCGATCACTATATCCGGGGAGCTCTCTTCGACACCTTCGGATTGAAGAGAATAAAAGCAGTTTTTCTTGGGAACATTAGAATTTGAACCGCTAGGAGGAATTTCCTTATCTTCTCTCCCCTTGGCCACAAGTGTTGGGAAATTCTTCAATTGATTCCCACTCTTACCACAGCCATAGAAAATACCCATGCCGCCAAGACATTTACCATCATGTTTCTTACCGCACTTACCACATGTACATCTCCCCATAGAAGTTCCACCACTATTGTCTCCTTGATGCTTAGATTTAGACACCCTATCTTTGTTGATCCATAGAGCACTAGAGGATCCTTGATTGGAGAACCTTCTCTTGAACCTTGGTCGCCCTTGACCCTCAAAATTACCGTTGGAAGAATCCCCATCATCGGTCCTTGCCCTCTCCACTTCCCTATTCACTTGCTTGAGCTTTTGTTCCTAAATTTGTTCGGCATGGGCCATGAGCCGTGAAATATTCATACATGGGATAAGTATTGCCGAATGACATTCATTGTCTACCAAGTTGGATACCCGCATAACAAATTTGTTCATCTTGGCCCTCGAATCCGCTACTGAAGTTGGAGCATACTTGGACAATTACGTGAATTTAAGGGCATATTATTTCACACTCAAACCCCCTTGTCGGAGATTTATGAAGTCTTGCATTTTTTTTCCATCAACTCTATGGGAAAGAACCTATCAATGAAGACCGACTTGAACAATTCCCAATCTATCGGGCTCGCTCCTACTAGTCTCTCACCCTTCCATTGCTCATGCCATACTTGAGCCACATCTTTCAATTGGTAGGCGGATAATTCCGCCTTCTCTTGTGGAAACACTCCCATAGCATCAAGCACATTCAAGATCTCATCAATAAACCCTTGTGGGTCCTCTTCAACCTTGGAGCCATAGAACATAAGAGGATTCATTCTAGTAAAATCGCTTATCCTTGAAGAGGTTTTACATACATTAGGGTTCACATGAGTCCTAGTATCCCTATTGACTTTGGCCATCACGGCTTGGTTCAATATTTGGAGAGCGGAGCTTATTTCCACATTGGGCATAGCCCCCGCATCATTAGGAGCTTGAGGAACTTGAGGACATTGGGACCTTAGGGAGGAACTCCCTCATTCACAATCTCATCTTCCATCCTTCTTGTGTTTGCCCTTCTTGTATTCATATCCTATAGACACAAAAGAAGGGTTAGGAAAAGGACTTCATAGATTTAAAACTATAAGGCATGACTAAATAGTAATTAAAGAAGTGAAATTTCCTAAGCATCTCATAACCTCTACTTCATAAATGTGGCGCGCTTCACACTCATAAGCAAGACTCTACCAGATGTGGTTCATGAGACATCATCCTAGAATCATTATAAACATTGTGCGCTGATTACCAAGTTTGTCACGAACCAGGGTTACCCCCTAGATGAAATACGGCATATATGACCCTGAAGGGGTATTATACAATCACTTAGAATATCATACACATAAGTAATAGAAATGATGTGGAATTCAAACTTTTTACAATCAAAATCTTGTCATAAAACCAAATGGAAGTTTATACATTTTCTCAATAAAAATATCTAATACCATCGAATATGAATAAGGATCAAAACCTTTTTAAACATAGTCTCATAAGAAGAAGTAGAAGAAACTAGAAATGAACAACTTTCGTCCTCGAACCATGAGGACTCACCAAAAGTGTGGAGAGAATCAATCCAACCTTTACTCAAAAGTAGAAGTACACCTCAACGACCGGAACCTACACTTATAGAAAAATGTAGAAAATATGGGTTAGCACAAAAATTGCACTAAGTATGGTAGCCATGCATAAGAATCCTTAAAGCATGCTCAAAAGGGACATTTAGTTGAAACCATGCATTTTATCAAGTTTAAAAGTCATTATGCACATTTGTGAAGAAACATAAGTCAAACCATCTCATAAGCAACCCAAAGCTATACTTGTGCAATGCATAAGTAAGATCCCATAATCCTACCTAATAGTGAGTACCACTTTTAGGATACCCACATCATGCATATCATAACTTGACCACATCCATAGCCAATACTCATAGGGAAGGAAAACATTCATGTTCATAACTTGTAGCAAGTAAAGTCACTCTTAGATACAATTCATATCATACTTGCATAATTCATAAGTCTTCATAGCATAAGATAAACCACACCATAACCCCTTTCCAAAGCCTACTTGTGCAATGCATAAATGAAGTCCCGTACCCCCACTCACACTAAGTAGAACTCCTTGAGAAGTCATAAGTATAGTTCATGTTAATGTTCTTCTCATATTCATTTTCTTGTCATGTATGGAAATAAAGCCTTAACCGACATAGACCATGTGATCTACACGGAATGCAGTGTCATGCCCCTACACCGAAAAGAGGTGTCCTACTTGCCTAAGGTAGAACTCATCTATTAGCTTCTATGTGGATCCACTAGCTAAAGACCTATGTGGGCACATAAATATGGGATAGGGAGATTGCGTTTAGAAATCTCAAACCTATTGTATTGACGGGGAAGCTTCCATCTTATAAGATTACTTTAGATGACCTGGCCTATTGAATTGACGGGAGGACCTCTACCTCACATTCCATAACCACTCGATGCTAAGCATTATTTTCCCAACATTTACATATTTAGTCTTGAATTATATTTACATGTGTGAAGGAGTGACTTACCCTTCATTCAACACAACTCATAAAATAGCTCATAGATTCAATTAGGTTAGAATGGCTTTTATGTGAGTAAACCTTTCACATCGCGATCATAGTTCATGAGAATAGCCTTTCAATCAACACAACAATACTATCATATTCATGACATAATAATTCATGCATAATAATGTGTAAGGGTATAGGGCAGAATGACCTTTCCAATCAATACCACAATTACACCATAGTCATAGAATCTTCATTATCAAAGTAATTCTTGAAGCACGTGCATAATTCTCATGTTCATGTACAAATTCTCATAATTTACCCATCAAGAACCATGAATCACACTCAACCCAACATCTATAATTTCTACATTAGATATGGGTGATAACATAATTCAATTAATTCAATTCATTCATACAAGACCCATTTACATGCTTCTAAAATCAATTAACCCATATTAAGATCACAATTTAGCAATATAGGGGATTCATGGGTTCTTGGGGGAATGCAATCATAAATCATCAACTCAATCATAACCTGACATAATTCAACCATTGAAACTATTTTTAAAAAGAACCAAGTCACCCGAACAAAACCCTTATTTTGGGGAAAATTGTAACTTTTGAAATCAAGTTTTGAAGGGGCTCTATGGGTGGAATCTACCCAAAGATGAAAACTACCATACCTTGATGATAAATACTTAAATAATTTGATGAAAAACCCTTGATTTATTCAAGCCCAAGCTTCTATTTTACTCTTTTTCTTCTTGGGTTTTCAGAGAGACAAATATTGCGAGGAAGATGAACTTTTGATTTTTGTTTGGGTATTTGAAAAAGTGATTTAGTTTGGGTGTTTAATGAATTAAAATAGCTTATATACTTATTTAAAAATAATATAAAATATACCTATTTAATTTGGACTTAAAAATAAAATTACAAAAATACCCCTTTTTACCCCCCACGTGGACTACCTAAAAAAACTAAGTTAAAGTCCAAGAGGGGCTTCACAGGCAAATGACTGCTCCACCTTCCGCGGTCCCTCACATGGACCTGATGCCTTTGGCTTTTGAATATAATGCATTGTCCACGAGGGTCCCCACGTGTAGTGGAAGCTTCCACAAGTCGTCGTCCCTAGCGTGAACATGCCTACTGCCTACGCGACTAAGGAAGGCTTCAGGAGAGGTGCTCCATGGGCAGTGAAGTCCTTCATGCCTCGTGGACCCTCCCTGGAACTTCCTCTATACCAAAAATAGCTAAGGCATTTGTTCATGAAGGGCCTCCAAGGGCAGTGTAGCCTCCCACGCTCTTCAACCCTCTAGTGAACTTTCCTCCTTACCCAAAAATTGCTAAGGCAGTGTTCACGAGAGCTTCTAAGGGCAGTGAAAGGCTTTCACGTGCCTGGAAGCCTCACTTGAACAATGCCTTTTGCCCACACAACTAAGGCAAAGTTCAAGAGTGTTTGTAAGGGCATTGATGCCTTTCACCTTCGTTGAACCCTCACTTGAACTTATACTTAGCCAAATTTTGAGTCTCTGATCAATTTCTATAGTTGACCGATAAGGTCCGTAAATGGTGGTTGACAGTTATTTTTAAGGGGGATTTTAGTATTTTCCCTAATTAATTAATTCCCAAACTAGGTCATTTTAATCGTAATTCTAGACCATATATATGTTTTGAAGAAGAAAACCTAACTACTCTAAATCATTCTTCAAATTTCCCCAAGTCCCTCAGAGTTCTTCCTCCAAAATTTCTCTCTGTAAAGCTTGAAGATGAAGTCTAGGGTTTCAAGATCAAGTCTCCAAATTAAGCATTGATATTGGGATTTGGAAATAAAGGTATGACAGTATTCACCTATGGAGTCCTTTCCTCCATAGGGTTCCAAAGTTCTTTAATTTTGCAAGTTAGAATCTCCTATTAATGTTAAGGTTTAATCAATCTCATGGATTCTTGTTAATTATGATCCTATTGATTGTTTTATGTCTTTTTATATATAAATTGACATGATTTCATGTTTTTAAGTTGAATTTACATGTCCCCATGCATTATCCATGATTTCTGAACTATGACCATATTATGAAGCTTTTGAACTATGAAAGATGAACTTATAAATATATGAATGTTTCTTTACGAAATTGATATAAATCATTTAAGGTTGCTTTGAGAGTAAAGCATTGATGTTGTTTTTGTGAAAGGGTTTTCTTACATAAAGGATTCATAAGGATTGAAGGTTTTCAAACCTAAGTTGAATCAATATTAAGGATTTATTTAATGAGCTCTAGCTTGGATTGGAAAGTTGATTGTGCTCCTCCATGGATAATAATACAATGAAGATTAATGACCCAAGTGGAGAAGCGGCATTTACCCATGTCCCATAACTATGTGCAACCATATTCTTAGATAAATATTAGCTAGCGGATCGAAATTAGCTCAAGTTTATAGTTCTTACCTTGGCTATTAAGGACATCTCTTTTCAGAGTGGGATAGACACCGGTTTTCATGTTATAGCTCACATGGTCTATGTCAGTTAAAAGTAAACTTCGAATAATAATGACCTAAGGTTACTTTCTAAAAGTATCTCAAATATTTTTTAAGGATGCTTAGCTTGCATTGATCATGGTTATGACTGATTTATCTAACAAGTTATTTTATAATTTAGCTTTGTCATTGCATGTCATATGAGGTCCTTTTAGCATGATTTCATAACTCTTATGCATTGCTATAATAGTTGGTGCATTACATTTAATAGCACTTACTTGTGCCTACATTGATTCACTAATGTAGGGTTCGATGCTCCTACCTCTCATACTCATGGCTAGTGACTCTCTTATAGACATTGAAGATAGGTGAGTCCTCATGTTTTGAGGACCGAGACTCTTTTATTACTTTTATGTCATTTTTCATTACAGATGCTGTGTGTGATGTACGGGTTATGTCCCAATAACTCCTTTGATGTAATAAATGTATTTGAGACTTATATTAGACTTTCGCTACTTTTTGTCAATCTTTTTTATATGAAATGCTTCTTTTAAACTCTTTGTTTCTATTAGATTGTTTAATGCATTCTACGTGGTTTGTGTAAGGTCTCTCGGGGTCTTATAAGCCATGTCACATCTAGGGTTTACTTTGGGTCATGAAAAACTTGGTATTCAAAACACAAGGTTTAGAAAGATCCTAGGGTGTCTCATAAGCCACATCTAGTAGAGTCTTGTTCATGAGTGTGAAGCACACCACATTTAATAACGAGAAGCTATAAGATGTTTAGGAAATTATACTTTTCTCAACACACTAAAGTCCTGCGATAGATTTTAAATCTGTAATGTCTCTCTCATGACCCCTATTCGATGTTTTTCAGTATATGGCAACCCGAAGGGCAAATGCTAGAAGGAATGTGAGAAAGAATGTGGAACAAGAAGCTCATCAGGTTTTGGTCGACCCTTTGGCCGAGAAATTGATTCATACAGAGTTTAGGGCTTTTTTTTTAAGTGTTACGTCAAACCATGATGACTCAAGTCAATAGGGAGGCTATGGTCCCCGTGAAAATAAATATGGGTACGACGGAAACTAGAATATGGGACTTCACTAGAATGAATCATCCATAGTGATACCCTCAAATTACATTTCCCTAAAGAAGTATAAACGGTCGTCGTCAAATAAAGAACCCAACTTGTAAGTTGGGGTCGTTCCCACGAGGAATATGGTTCAGACTTAAACTTAACTTACGATTACTTCCGTTTAGTCAAACTATTTATGAAACAAGTAATTAAAGGGGGGAGTTGTGTAAACAAATAACCTAATGTTAAGTAACAAGTGAGTAGGATTCAAACTTTGTTTTATCAATGAGAGAGAGAAACTAGGGTGTATGTGTTCCCCATAAGCTCTTAACGCGGTAATCCTAATAATAGTAATCATTTCCTAGTGTATCACATGCAAAGTTGGTAAGTTAGGTATCCATAAGTTATTAGTCCTCCATGTAGGGAATTTCACTCCGCACCTTGGTCCGGCTACGTGTGTATGCTTTACTAACCCTTACATTTACCTAAGATTAGACATCACACCAATGTATAGCTTAGTTTTCACCCTCACACAAATTTATATTAGACTATTAGATAGTATCACACTAAATCTCTGTTAATAATCTTTTTCTTATTAACTACCTCCTTGGTCCATCAAGTAGCAACAAGGCGAGTTCTAATGCGTGCACTCGTTAAAAATACTTTTAAACGAAAGAATTACCAATACATGCATCAACACTAGTCAAGAATTACTTAGTTATTATTAATTCATACGTTGTTAATTGCTCATGGTTCCCACAACCCTAGTTGTAGATTTAGTTACACATGATTGAAAGAACACCATTCATATTTTGATAAAAGAATTCATGAACCTACGTTTAGAGTAGAAGAAACCCAAAATCTCCAATTGAATTTCGAAGCTAAAATCTTTATAAACCGAAATCCGTAAATCAAATTGTCAAAGTTGCATGTTAATTCCCAAAGAAAATACCAAGAATTAAAAGTAAACAATAATGTCTAACCCCCAAAAATGAGGTTTACATACCCTATTTATACAAAAACATGTCCTAAACAAAAAGGAAACAAAATAAGGAAATAAACTTTCTGGATGCGGCTTTGATCGACGACTAGACCTACGAACCGTGGGTCAACCTACGGTCTGTAGGTCCCCTCCGTTGGTCAACACTTAGACTTTTTCTTCAAAATCCTAGAACCCTCATTCTCTGATCAGCTTCTACGGACATGCAGGATGGACCGTAGGTGGACCTACGGTCCGTGGGTCCTCTTCTGTGGCTCCACACTTAGGAATTTTTTCAGGTACTGGAACTTCAACTCTCTGAACACCATCTACGGATGTGTAGGATGGCCCATGGGTCGACCTACGGTCCATGGATCACTTCGTAGTTCCACACTTTGTCAGACTTCCCTGAAGCTCCTATATACACCTACCATCGACAGACCGTCATAGGACCTACGGTCCATAGGTCACGTCCGTGGGTGGCTACTTCTGCAGATTTTTAGAAGTCATCTCACTCAATCGCGTTGAAGCCTATTTCCTGCAAACATGACACAAAAACATTATTTCCAATACAAAATGGCCCTAGACACACACAACTCTTAAGTGAAATATGTTAAAAATACCATAAACTCACGGTATATCAACACCCTCAACTTGAACATGTTGTTTATCCTCAAGCCACACACTAACACTCTAAACGACATCTGTGTAGAAGTAGATATATAAACTTAGCAATCACATGGCTATTTCAACCCATTCCATCTTCTTAGTGCAAATCTTTTTTATTAGATTCAACAAACTAACTCGTGCGGATCAAGATATGACAAAGATCGACCAATAGACACCACAACATACACTTTTTCACAATCACCAAGGTACCAACTTTTCAACATTGTAACTAGTGCCCTCAGTTCAAATGAAATCCTTGTCACACAAAAGATATGAATTTTGAGTTTTAGGATTTATTCAACACTCACGCTCAAAAATGATTTCAAGTACAGTTATTGCTCAATACCATAGGCTTGCCCTTATTTTCACTGCTTAGACTCTCCAAACTAGTTGGTAGGATCACTATAGGACTTTCCTAGCTTGTAACGTAGGCTCAGGATCAGGTGTGGTACATTTGGGTACGTTTTAGTGACTTTCTACCCTCCTTCACATTACATTGGCTTTTTACCTCTTTTCTCGACCTATTTTTGACATCATTTCATTTTACTTTCTTTCCCTTAACTCTTTTCAACATGGATCTGACTTTTGACTTTGTGGCTCTTATTTTTCACTTTCATCTTTTTCCTTCACTTTATTTTTCTTTATTTCTTTCAGTACTTTTATTTATCATCTTTTTGCTTCTTTTGCACAAAGTCACATCCTTTTCTATCTTTTCTTCTTCTCTTTACAACATAAACTATTTTCATACCTTTCTTTTCTTTCAGTTTCCTCTTTCATAGCCACCCTCAACTTATGGATTTTGCATTAGTTGAGATGCATAATATCCGATGTCGAACCAAGGCCAAGATCAAGGTAACTTTTGACTTAGCCACCCTCAACTTAGTCTTTTGGCCTAAGTCAAGGTGCACATGTCCAAGGAAGGACCAGGGACAAGAAAATATTTCAAGGGAAAGTGAGTTAGGTGAATCAAAAGAAATGGTCTATTTAAGGCTCAAATAATTGGATCAAAGGGAACATTGATTTTATTTGGTTGGATCATTTTAGGCTTAAGTGGACTAATTTGAACAAAGGCCTATGATCACTTCCCAACTTCTAGCCTAGATCATCATAGCAGGACCAATGGGGTAAGTTCTAGATTGGCACAAACTGTCTGAACATTCAACTTTTCTCACACACTTTTGGACCATTGTTTCATTATCAGATTATAAGATTACCCAGTTCAAGTTTTAGCTTTATTCACGAGGTCACATTGGTTCCCTATCATGTCACATTGAGATCTAACACATTCAACTCATCAAGACTATCGATCTAGCACATTTCAACATTTTTGGACATGGATCATTTTTTCATACTTTTTATGCTATCATGCTTTCATTTTTCTACTTACTCCTACACATGCATTCCTAAACATGTCCATTCAACAGAAATTAAATTAGTCTTTTGGGGGAGAAGAACACAAGCAAGAAAACCCCAAGAGAGCATTATGAGTTGGGTTACTCAGACTTCACCCTATCACTCACAATCCATTAAACCCACCCACAACAAAATAGAGTGCAATTGTCCCCAATGTAAAAAAAGTAAAAAATAAGGGATCGGGTGAAGCAAACCTGTGGCGCATTGGTTTCCCGGAGCCCGCTGGATCAACACACGGAACACCATCAGTAGTGCTCCTATCTACTCTCTTAGCACCCTCAGTAGTGCAATCATCAGCTGTCAAGGCACCATTAGTAGTGTTCATGCTGCTAGAGGCTCCAACACCTACCTCCCTAACCCGCTGCTTTCTCATCTCCTCATCCACTATGGATGCCCTCATAGCCACCTCAGTCTGCAGGTGCTCCCTATTCCTCACTCTTAGAGCTTGAGTAACGTCAGAAGTACGACTAGAGCGGGGGCACTTTCCAGCAGCATAGGAAGAATTTGGCAATGACATACCATCTCCGAATAGGGTACTCAACACCGTATAATCATCTGGTACCTAGGGGCGAACTCGAGCTCAGTCCCTGGGGGATCAAGAAGTCCAGTGATGTCACCATAAAGGCTCTCTATCTCCTTCTGGAGGTGGTCATATCAACAGTCGGGGCCTGCCTCTTTAGGACTCTCAACCCAAAGGCATCTAGGCGCTTATGAACAGACAGGACCTTCTGGTCCATCATGTTCTTCATCCGCTGCTCAATCCTAGCCTCGGACTCTATTGTTGCAGGATGCATCCATGGCCTCACATGCTAAATAAGGGTGGTCATATGTGCCTCAAGCCTCTATACTCGAGCTAGAGGGATGGCGGTGGAACCAGAAGAATGAGTGGAGACTCCGGATGAGATAGCGGCCTGGCTAGCGACTGGAGACGGATTATTCTGGGCATATGTAGTAGTGGGTGGAGGGGCAGTTTCATCATCTTGCATCTGCTCAATATTCGCTACGAGATCGTAACCTAACAGTGGCACCTCAACATGTGGCTCCTTGCGAGGTGCAATGGCATTGCCCTCATCCTGAATAAGGCCTATATCTAGAGTTTTGGTTGAATAAAGCAACCAGTCACAATGCCATACTGGTACCCCGAAATCCAGCAAAGATGGAAGATGAGGCAGGGGACAGGCAAAGTGGTGGTATCCTTGAAGGCTCTTCCGTGGATCTCATCGATCAGTATAAAGACAAAATCAACCTTAAATCTCTCCACCATGGCTATTACTATCACTGCTCGGTCCTATGTGACCACATTGTCCTCCTGAGTATGGGACAGCCTATTTCATACCTACAGCCAGAAGAATTTTGCAGTAAAATTGAGGGTGGCTTTCATGATGCCCACACCCGGAGTACTTACCCATTCTGCTCGCTATCCATATGTGGCAAGATGCCGTGCAAGCAACTTAATAAGTGACTCCCCCTGCTCGGCATCCCTCTGAAATCCGCCACTCCGAATGATGCCTATGCGATAGTCTAGCTTTGTTGTATTGATGGGCAGAGTTTGATCCGGGCAATAGATGAATCTACGGAGGGTGGTCTTGGAGATGTCCACAGAGAAGCCCCGAACTAGTGTGGCCTCAAGTGGAGGCTGAGTTGTGGGCTTGGCCCTCTTGGAGATGGACCCTCTAATAGTGGTGGCATAGGAAGCGTAGAACTCCGTAACGACCTCCTCATTGTACGTTCCTGGGGGCTAGGCCATCTACTCGCACATGTGTCTACAAAAAAGCCCTTCAATGACTAGAGAAGTGTGCAGGCTACCTGTGACAGCCCGACGCTCCTCAGTTACTAGTCGAGCCATCTTATCTTTCTTATTCAGCATGCGGGAATCTCTATATATCTGATACTAGCCCTCCACACACCATCGATTTGGTTCCTCAGAAACTGAGGCAGGATCGGTATTTGGGGGCACGGGGATATCACCCGCACTCTCAGCCTTAGAAGATGAGGCGTTGATGTCATTAGAACTGGAGCTAGAGATGAAGCTAGAGCCGGATGCGGACTCAGAGCCAGCCGGTGAATGGATCGGTGTTGCCCCCTCATCAGACTATGGGGTAGATTGACTGTCCACCTACGGTGGGTACCTACAATCCGTAGGTCCCTTTTGTAGGTCAGAGTTCATATAAGTTGGGTCTCTGATGTGAACCATGAATATGCAGAACGATCCGTTGATAGAATGACGGACCGTATTCCACCTCTGTGGTTCCACACTTGGTGACTATTTCATGTACAACAGACCCACGGGCACAACCTACGGTCTGTGGACGGGGTCTCGTGGGTCAGGTCTGTGCCAGGTTTCAGCTATGCCTCATTTTTTACTCATTATTTCAAAAAATCAATATATCAACCTAGGTCTAATCATGCATTTCAACACAATATATGGTAGTTTGTCATCCATAGGGTTCCGATTACTCACAATTTGACTATTTAACATACCAAACTAGGAACCCTGAGTCAATACTTCCATTTAGCCCTTTTACCCTGATTCACTTAGTTTTAATAGACTACACACTCACATACCATCATACCAAGGGCTATTCTAGCATACAATTAAACATTTAATTCTAAAATTAACAACCCTAACAACCCAAGGTCAACTTCCAACTTAGTGACTTCTTAATACAACAATGAACAATGAATTCATAGTTAGGATGAAATCATTTACCTTTCAAGAAATGAAGTGGGTGAGTGTGATGATGCAATAGGCTCCTTAGAACTTTTATTTTCCTTTGACATCGAACCTGGACAATGGAATCGTTCGGAAATGAAATGGGGAATTTAAGGAGAGAAGGAGATGATTTGGGAGTTTGGGGAAATGAATGGGAATTATATGGTAGTTATAGGAGTGATTAAGGGGATTTATAGGGTTGAAAAATGGTTTGGGGCATGTAGATGGACGTGGGAAATGATTTGAATATGAATTGTTTTATTTAAAGGTAGTATGGATCGGGTTGGCAGAACCCTAGGTTCGGACACACGAGACCCCGTCTACGGTCCGTGGGTCGACCTACGGACCTTAGGTCCGGTCCATAGGTCACTCTGACATTTAGAATTTTAGAAGACTTACCTAGGGGTCTACGCACGCCATTCACAGTCCGTGGATGGACCCACGGACCATCGATGGGGTTCGTAGACCTCTGCACAACCTTTTTCTGCAAATTCAGCTTTTCATCCCTACACACGTAGCAACCATTAGGTATTTCATTTTACTTTTCTGGACACTTTTTATACATGGACCCTATTCTATATCTAGCCAACACTATTACAAAAATAAAACACCTATCTAAAGAGTTACAAAAATTAAAATAAAAGAAGAAAACTGTTAAATCGAAAAGAAAAACCTATAGTTGGCTAGATTGTACATCTTGGGTTGCCTCCCAAGCAGTGCTTGATTTAACGTCACGGAACGACGCATGCCCCTTGATTACTACAACTTCATCAAGGTAATAGGCTTCAATCGCTTCTTGCACACTCTCCAACTGCCCCATGTAGACTTTGATCCTTTGCCCGCTCCATGAGGAAACACTTTAGTGACTTTCAATAGCCCGGTCCACTTGGACTTGAGCTTGCCAGGAAATAAGAGTAACCTTGAGTTCAATAGAAGCACCAGATCACCCACAACAAATTCAAGCTTTTCAATCTTTTGATCATGATACTTATTCATCTTCTCCTTGTACAAGGCTGAACTTTCATAATCTTTTAGGCGAAACTCATCATGCTCGTTCATGTCATTCACTCTTTGACTCGATGCGGCGCCCCAATCCAAATTCAACTTCTTTAGCTCCCACATAGCCTTATGCTCTGGCTCTACCGGCAAATGACAGGACTTCCCATATACAAGTTAGTAGGGAGACATACCTATGGGAGTCTTGAATCAAGTACGATAGACCATTAGAGCATCATCAAGACTTCTTGACCAATCAGTTCTATTTGCATTCACAGTCTTTGCAAAGATTTGCTTTATCTCTCTATTTGACACTTCAACTAGCCCACTAGACTGCGGATGGTAATAAGTAGCTACATTGTGATGGACTCCATATTTCTTTAGCAACGCCTTGAACAACTTATTACAAAAAGTGGGAACCTCCTTCGCTGATAATCGCCCTAGGTGTACCAAATCTGGAGAAGATACTCTTTTTCAGGAATGCAGTGACACTTTTCCCTTCATTGTTTGAAAGCGCAATTGCTTCCACCCATTTCGACACATAATCAACCACAATAAGAATATACTTCATCCTATGTGAACTCACAAATGGACCAATAAAGTCAAGGCCCCATACATCAAACAACTCATTACCAATATCGGATTCATAGGAAGCTCTTGCCTCTTTGAAATTCCTCATTTTCTTTGGCAACGATCACAAGACTTGATGAAATCATGAGCATCTTGGTGGATGGTAGGCCAGTAATACCCACACTTCAAGATTTTATGAGCAGTCCAATTACACGCCTCGGGTATACTCATCATCTCAACCCCGGGCACACAACGACGAAAAATCCCATCAGCACAAATACGGAACAAGTACGACTCATGCCAAAAGAACTTCTTCACATCATGCATAAACTTTTTCCTTTTGTGAAAAGACAAATCCGATGGAACCAGATCACTTGCAAAGTAGTAGCAAAGTCTGCGAACCAAGAAATAAGATCATGAGTAAAAGCCAATAACTGTTCGTCTGGAAAAGTGTCATTAATTTCAGTCCTATCTCCTAGCTTGAGCATAACTTCCTCCTCTAATCTGGACAAATGATCGACAACTTGATTTTTGGTCCCCTTTCTATCTTTCACCTCAAAATTGAACTCTTGTAGAGACAATACCCATCTAATCAACCTCGGTTTTGCATCCTTCTTATCTATCAGATACCTCAATGCAGAATGGTCAGTATGCACTATGACATTAGTATAAACCAAGTAGGATCGAAATTTCTCGAATGCAAAAACCACATCAAGGAGTTCTTGTTCAGTCACTGTATAATCCTTTTAAGCCACATTCAGAGCTTTGATGGCATAGTAATTAAGATGAAGAATCTTCTCTCGCCTCTGTCCTAATACCACACCAAGCGCCACTCCACTCGCATCAGATATCACTTCAAATGGTTGCCCTCAATCCGGTGAAATAATGATAGGTGTGGAAACTAGCTTAGCTTTCAACTCTACAAATGCTCTCACACAAGCATCATCAAAATCAAACTTACACTCCTTTTCAAGCAATTTGCACAATGGGTGTGCAATTTTGGAGAAATCCTTAATAAACCTCCTATGACAGCCTGCATGCCCAAGAAAACTTCTAACACCTTTAATAGAGATAGGTGGTGGAAGATTTTCTATTACCACGACTTTAGCTCTATCGACCTCAATGCCCTTCTGAGAAATCTGGTGACCCAGAACTATCCCATTTATCACCATGAAGTGACACTTCTCCCAATCGAGCATAAGATTGCACTCTTCACACCATTTTAGTACCTCGGCCAAATGCATCAAGCAACAATCAAATGAGTCACCTACCACATAGAAATCATCCATATATACCGCAATAGTTTCCTCTACCATATCTGCAAATATCGACATCATGCAATGCTAGAAGGTCATTGATGCATTACACAACCCAAATGGCATTCGTTTGAAGGCGAAAGTATGATAAGGGCAAGTGAAGGTGTTCTTCTCTTGGTCTTCTGGAGCAATGGAGATCTGATTATATCTCGAATAACCATCAAGAAAGCAGTACCAACCCTTACCAGCAAGGCGGTCGAGCATCTGATCCATGAATGGCATAGGGAAATGGTATTTTTCTATCCAAGCATTTGATTTCTTGTAGTCCATGCAAACTCTCCATCCAGTCACTGGCCGCATAGGAACAAGCTTATTTTTTGCATTAGGAACCACAGTTATCTCACCTTTCTTAGGAACACATTGAACAGGACAAAGCCAACTACTATCTACAATGGGATATATGACTCCAGTGTCCAACCATTTGATGATTTCCATTTTCACTACCTCTTGTATAGGCGGATTTAGTCTCATTTGGTTCTCGATACTAGGCTTATGGTCCAGTATGAGTTGGATTTTATGATAACAAAGTCCAGGAGGAATCCCAATAATGTCCGCAATAGTCCATCCAATCGCCCTCTTAAACCTCTTCAACACAGAAATTAATGCCTCAACTTGCACCTCACTTAAATCGGCCGTAATGATGACCGGTAAGTACCATCTATCCCCAAGAATATATACCTCAAATGCAATGGTAGAGCCTTTAGCTCAAATTTTGGAGCTTCTTCAACAGACGGTTTTGCGGGTGGAGAGCCACAATTCTTCATATCTAGCTCCAATTTCTTTCGTTTGGAACAGAATTCGAACCTATCAAGCGCGGCGACCAATTCATCATAGTCTTCAATACCATCACCCTCAAAATTCATCATTACTGGTTCCAGTGCATCAACACCCAACCTCTCTTCAATAGACACATCAAAACCTCGCTCCATAATATGATTCACAACTGATACTGACTTGAGATCGCTTTCCTGCTTCATAGACCTACAAATGTTGAAAATTACCTTTTATTATTCAATCGGAACTTTATCTTCCCTCACTCAATATCGACCAAGGTGCGCCCAGTAGCAAGGAATGGTCTCCCCGGGATGATGGGAACCTCAAAATCAACCTCACAATCAAGTATCACAAAATCCACCGAAAAAATAAATGACTCCACTTTCACAAGTACATCTTGGAGAACACCAATGGGCTTCTTCACAGTTTATCGGCCATGACTAATCGCATAGTAGTCGTTTTTGGAGCCCCTAACCTCAACTTCTTATAAATAGACAATGGCATCAGATTAATGCTAGCACCCAAATCACACAACGCCTTCGCAAAATGAAACAACCAAATGGTACAAGGAATAGTGAAAGCACCAGGATCCTCTTTCTTCTGCATAAGCGACCTAGTAGTAATAGCATTGAAATTTTGCTACCTATAATCTTCTTCAAAACTAATGGCCCTCTTCTTAATCACCAAATCTTTCAGAAATTTTGCATACCCAGTCATTTTCTCCAAAGCTTCTATCAACAGAACATTGATGGAAAGATGTTTTAACATAGTGATAAATGTGCGGTATTTTCCTTCTTTATTCCTCTTTACCAACCTCTATGGGAATGGAGGTGAAGTTTTAGGCATGGGAACAACTTTTTGGGTTATCTTCACTTCCTTCTCTATAGCATTCTTGGACTCTCCAGTAACCTCAATCTCATCATTATCTTTTTCAACCAGAATTTCAACCTTAGACGGCATGGGTGGATCAATGGTATGTTTACCCCCTCGTGTAGTGACTTCCATACAATGCCCATCATTCTTCAGATTTTGGATGGTGTTGCTAGGAAGTATGCCAGGATGACGTGGGTTTACTGTAGTGGACAATTAATTCATCTACTGCTCAAGTTGCTCGATCGACACTACATGGGCATCAACTTTTTGACCAATTCTAGACAATTCATTTCGCATCTCTTTCACAGTCTCATCAGTCAAATCGAACCTCTTCATCATCTTCTGTATCATATCCTCAATTCGTGACATACTACCCCCAGCTTCCCTAGATTCCCGATTAACAGGTGTTACATAAGGCCCAACTCTCTCGTTTCTGTTGCCATAGTTGTTAAGGTTGTAATTATTGTTGCGATTGTAGTTACCATCCCGAACATAGTTTCCCTTTCGATTGTCGTTACCATAGTTATGACCTTGGTTTCCTTTAACTTGGTGCCACTTATCTGAGTTGGAACCTTAGGCGTTGGCTAAGAAACCCACCGTTTGATCATTCATCAAGTAAGCATCCTCCTCATAATAGCATTCCTCAATCGGTAGTGGTGGAGTCCTAGTCAAGTAATTAACTGCAGTTACCTTTTCTGAACCTCCACTTACATGCTTCAAAATCAACCCAATTTTTGTTCTTATCTAAGTTATTTCCTCATGAATGTCATTGGCAGATTTGACTAGGTACAGCTTGAACTGCAAAAGTGATTTTCTACTATCTGACTTTCTAGCGCTCCATGCTTTATTATTTTGGGAAATCTTCTCTAGTTTCTCGGTGATCTCCGCAAAAGTGCACACACCATATGATCCTCCAGCTAATAGTATCAAGCACAACTTTACCATTGCCATCTTTACCTCTATAGAAATACTCCTTCAGTGACTCATCATCAATGCGGTGATTTAGAACACTTCTTATGAACGAACTGAACCTGTCCCACGAACTACTCACAGACTCTCCAGGTAGTTCCACAAAGTTGTTGAGTTTATCTTCGTGGTTCAGCTTCTCAGACAACGGAAAGTACTTTGCCATGAACACCTTGTGCAGTTGGTCCCATGTGTGAATCGAGTTGTATGAAAGCTTAGGAAACTATACCCCAGCATCACCGTTCAATGATAGAGGGAAGACTCTCAACCCTATGACGTTCATATCCAACTCCGGTTGTCCTACGCAACTTTTGCAAACACTCATCAACTTATCCATGTGCCCATGCGGATCTTCCAAAGCCATACCATAAAACAAACCCCTTACTATAAGCATTTGCATCAAACTACTAGTCACCACAAATGTATGTCCTAGGGGTAGATGCGAGAGAACAATAGGTCCATCAGATTTAACAGTGTTGAAGTCTACCCTATAATTATCACGGAGACTTGGTTCTGCTGGATCTTGCACCCTCAATGCATCTCCGAGTAAATGCACATCAGGAACCTGAGCATTCTCATTACCAACATTGTCTGCATGCTCCTCTATGATTGGATTATTTTGCACCCCATGATTATTCATCTTTATCAAAGTTTTGCTCAACTCTGGATCGTATGGGGTCAATGGTTCACCTCGACTCCGTGTACTTGGCATACACTAGAGGAGAAACTTGAAGAAAACAAAAACAAAAGAAAACTTAAAATTATGAAATAATTGACTAAAGTTCAATAATGTACTTAAATTTAATCTAAAGGCCTTATTCCCCGGCAGCAGCGCCAAAATTTGATACGCTCAAATTACACAACCCTTAAAAAGTATAAGCGGTCGTCGTCAAACAGAGAACCCAACTTGTAGGTTGGAGTCGATCCCACGAGGAATATGGTTCAGACTTAAACTTAACTTATGATAACTTCCGTTTAGTCAAACTATTTCCGAAACTAGTAATTAAAAGGGGGGGGGGTATTTGAATAAAAAAATAACTGAATGTTGTTAAGTAACAAGTGAGCAAGATTCAAACTTTGTTTTATCAATGAGAGAGAGAAGCTACAATGTATGATTCCCCATGAGCTCTTAACGCGGTAATCCTAATAATAGTAATCATTTCCTAGTGTATCACATGCAAAGTTGGTAAGTTAGGTGTCCCTAAGTGATTGGTCCTCCAAGTAAGAAATTTTACTCTGCACCTTGGTCCGGCTATGTGTGTATGCTTTACTAACCCTTACATTTACCTCAGATTAGACATAACATCAATCTATGGCTTAGTTTTCACTCTTGTACCAATTGATATTAAACTATTAGATAGTATCACACTAAATCTCTGTTGATAATTCTTTTCTTATTAACTACCTTCTTGGTCCGGCAAGTAGCAACAAGGCGAGTTCTAACGCGTGCACTCGTTAAAAAGACTTCTAAACGAAAGAATTACCAATAAATGCATCAACACTAGTAAAGAATTACTTAGTTATTATTCATACATTGTTAATTGCTCATGGTTCCCACAACCCTAGTTGTGGATTTAGTTACTCATGATTGAAAGAACATAACTCAAATTTTGATAAAAAGAATTCATGCACTTATGTTTAGAGTAGAAGAACACAAAATCTCCAATTGAATTTCAAAGCCAAAATCTTTATAAACCAAAATCTGGAAATCATATTTCTAAAGTTGCAAGTTAATTGCCAAAGAGGATACCAAGAACTAAAAGTAAACAATAATGTCTAACCCCAAAAATGAGGTTTACATACCCTATTTATAGAAAAACATGTCCTAAACAAAAAGGAAACAAAATAAGGAAATAAACTTTCTGGACGTGGCTTTGATCGATGACTCGACCTACCAACTGTGGGTCGACCTATGGTTTGTGGGTCGACCTACGGTCCTAGGTCCCCTTCGTTAGTCAACACTTAGACTTTTTCTTCAGAAGCCTAGAACCTTTATTCTCTAATCAGCTTTTATGGACATGCAGGATGAGCCGTAGGTAGGCCTACGATCTGTGGGTCCTCTTTCGTGGCTCCACACTTAGGAATTTCTTTGGGTACTGTAACTTCAAATCTCTGAACACCTTTTACGGATGTGCAGGATGGCCCGTATGATCCATGAATCACTTCTTTGTTCCACACTTGGTCAGACTTCCTTGAAGCTTTCTTCATTTGCTATATGCTTTTTGATTTTTATTGTTGGCTTCTTCTTTGGAGTTCGTTGCTTATGGCTCCGGAGAAAGTGTTAGGCTTACCTACTGGTGGGATATAGTAGGTGCCATCAAGACCAAAGTAATTGGGTCGTGACAACATTTTACCATTAGGCTGTAACATACTCAAATTATGAAAAATAAAGATAAATCAACAACAATCGCACAATTTCGTTTCTAGTTTGCTTATAAAAGAAAAATGTGAAAAAAGAAGAAGAAAAAAAAGAAATTTCAAAGGGTTGGGGAAGGGGAGTAAGAGAAAATATAGGGGGGAGAAAAAAAAGTGACTTTTTCAAAATTATATTTTCTTCTTTCTTTAAAAAAAAATTAGCTTGAAATTTTATACTAGCCATGAAACCACGCATGTCACACCCCAAGACTATCCCCTAGACGTAATATGGGACCTAGGGTCACAAATGAACCCAAGCTAACCCTGAAGTTGTCATATCACAAGCATACTTAAATAAATATAAGTAAGAGGTAGCATAACTTTAGATGGGTAAATCTAAAAGTGTTCAACTGAGAATATAACTGTGTTCAAATGCTGAACAACCCAAAAAAAACTGAGTTTGACTCTATGTGTGAAAGCCTTTAATACTGACGAGTTGCTTGGACAAATCCCTAGCTAAATCTAAAATAAAGAACCTAGTAAAAAACTAACTAAGCTAAAAGCTTAAAGAAATGTCCTTGAATGATGAGGACTCACCACTGAACCTGCTGAGAATAGCCTGGAAATTGAGCTAAGCGTGGTTTGGGTGTTGAGCGCCTGAACCTACATCATACAACGATGTCTGCTATGTTGAAAAATATACCAACTAAAGTATGTGTCAATACTTTGAATGTACGTAGCATGCAAGATATATGCTATGTTGAAAAATATAACAACTAAACATGGAAATAGATATACTGAAGCATAACTAAAAACTTAGTTGGATTCAATGGTCAAGTACTAATCATGAAGATAACATGCTGACTTGAATAGTGAAGTAAATACTTAATACATGGTCAATGCAACATGAATCTAATTTTAAGAAATACTATTAACCAACATAAACTACGTGAGCTAAACGTGGAGTTTGATATATATATTCCCCATTGAGAGGACCCAATTTACCTTGCCAGGGCAAAAAGGCATGACTGTGATATGATCAATAAAGTTGATGCTCAACATAGGGGACTTATAAACCTGCAATGGCACGTAGTTGTGGGTCTTGAGGGTATGCTAAACCCTAGTCCAAGTCACTGTTATGTCAACTACCAACTGAATACAAAGCTAAAATGCAACTTAAATACTAAGTAGCTCAAAATACTGATAATTATCGAAGAATGCAACATACATATACTGAAAAAAATGGAATTTGAATTCTGAAGCACGATTGTCAACCTAATCTTTATAGAAAATATAATTACTAAAATATTGATAATTAAACACAAGCTAGGGTTTCTGAGTTTTATACGTGAGACTACAAAAATCCTCCAAGAAAAATGTAATTTACATTATAGAGACTATATAAGTTGAATTGTACTGAATCCCTAAGATTTAGGAGACCTAAGTCTGAACAATTTATGGAGAAACTGAAGAATTGTCAGAATTATAGGGACCTAATAAGTGAAAGGAACCCACTAGTGAAATCCCACATACCTGGTGACGAAAATTACGTAGAAATACTTTGAATTTTGAGGTTGAACTTGAAGAAGACCTATACTTGTTCTTTAAAGAAACTATAGCCTCTTTATCTTCTTTTAATTCCAAAATAGATTATTTTAGGAGAATGATAGTTTTAAGTAGTTATTAAGGTTTTACTTGGTCTTAGACTAAGTAAAGGACATCGTTTACGTACCGAATGATGTGGTTTAAGTACTGAATGCATAGGAGATAAGACCAATCCAATCCTGACTTAAAGCTGACTTAGTGAATTTCACGAGGGGTTTGATGGTCCGTTTATCGCATGATGTCCCGTCTAGTGGGTTGTCATGCTTCCATGACCAAAAGGGTTTTCAAAAAGAAGCATTATGTTTTACTCTGGGATCAGAATAAGGCAAATAGGGTTGTGTCGGAAAGAGGATTCAAAGACCTTTAATTGATAGATGATGAGCCACCTAATTCTCTATGTGCTGAATGATATGATTGTATGAAAATCACCCAAAACTCAAAGTCTGAGAAGTCTCCTTCACGGAGTTGATATACCGTAAGTTAACGGTCTGTGTGAAGTTTCAAAGATAGTATAGGCGTTTGATATACTGTGAGTTCACGGTATTTTCTATGCATTTAACTTAAAGAATGTGTGTGTCTTGGGGTTATTTTTTTATTAGAACTGATGTTTTGTGTATAATGTTTGCAAGAAATAGGCTTGGATGCGGTTGATGAAGATGCGAGCTGAAAAGTGTTGAAGTAGCCACAAACGGTGCCATCCACGGACCGTAGGTCTATCGACTGACCGTGGATGGGCAGTCATAGGTCTTCGCTTGGAAAATAAGTTTCAGTAACTCAAACCACGGAGTTCCAGGATGGACCGTATTCCAGTCCACGGATTGTAGGTGGTGTATTATAGATGGAACATTAGGGAAGTTTGTGTGGAACCACGGAGCAAGACGATGGACCGTAGGTCGACCCACGATCCGTCCTGCAAGTCCATCATTGATGATTTGAGAGTTGAAGGTTCCAGTAACTGATGAAAGTTTCTAAGTGTTGAGCCACGGAGGGGACCGTAGGTCAACCCACGATCCGTAGGTCGAAGCGTTGTTTGAAACTGCATTCTGCCAATTATTTCCTTATTTTGTTTCCTGTTTTATTTAGGATTTGTTTTCTATAAATAGAAGTTATAAACCTCATTTTTGTGGGTTATACATTATTGTAAACTCTTAGTTTTGATGCTTTTGGGAATTAACTTGCAAACTTTAGCAATTTGATTTACGGGTTTTGTTTTATAAGATTTTCACTTTGAAATTCAATTGAAGATTTTGAGTTTCATCTATTCTAATTGTAAGTTCATAAATTATTTCTTCTTAATTATGAATTGTGAACTCTCAATCATGAGTAGCTAAATCAACAACTAGGGTTGTGGGAACCATGAGCAATTAACAAAGTATGAATAATAATTAAGTAATTCTTTAATAGTGTTGATGCATGTATTGTTAATTCTTTCGCTTAGAAGTCTTTTATATGAGTGCATGCGTTAGAACTCGCCTCGTTGGTACTTGTTGGACCAAGCAGGTTGTTAATGAGAAAAGAATTAACAACATAGATTTAATGGATGATATCTAATAGTCTAGTGTCAATTAGAGCGAGGGTGAATACTAAGTCATAAATTGATGTGATTTCAAATCTGGGGTAAAGGTAAGGGTTAGTAAATCACACACCCGTAGCTGGACCAAAGTTCAAGGTGAAATTCCCTACTTGGAGGACGAATAACTTATGGATACCTAACTTACCAACTTCGCATGTAAAACACTAGGAAAGGAGTACTATTATTAGGATTATTGTGTTAAGAGCTTGTGGGGAACACACATACACTAGTTTCTCTTTCATATTGATAACTCAAAGTTTGATTCTTGCTTTCTTCTTACTTAATCAATAATTTGTTACTCTCTTACAACCCCCCGCCCCTCTTTATTTACTTGTCTCGAAAATCCCCCCATTTATTTACTTGTCTAGGAAATAATTTGACTAAAAGGATATAATAGTGAATTAAGTTTAAGTATGAAAAATATTCCTCGTGGGATCGACCCCAACCTACAAGTTGGGTTCTTTATCTGACAACGATGACTTATACTTCTTTAGGGAGGTTTAATTTGAGCGTATCAAATTTTGGCGTCGCTGCCAGGGATAAGGCTTTTAGATTAAGTTTAACTATTGAACTTTAGTCAAGTATTTCCTGACTTTACGTTTTCTTTTGTTTTTGTTTTCTACAGGTTTTTACTTTAGTGTATGCCAAGTTCACGGAGTCGAGGCGAACTATTGACCCCCTACGATCCAAAGTTGGGCAAAACTTTGCGAAAAATAAATAATCAAGGTATTCACAACAATCTAATCGGAGAGAATCTAGTTGATGGAGTTGAATTGCAGCCTCCTGGGCTTGTAAATGTGCACACTCAGTTTCATGGTGATAAGCTAATCAAAGATACAGAAAGGGTGCAGAATCTGCCAGCACCGAGGTTGTGTGATAACTACAGTGTTGAATTCAATATAGTAGAATCATAAGGACCCATTGTTCTTCCTCCTCTAGCTCCAGGGCAAACATTTGTGGTAACCAGCAGTCTGATGCAAATGCTTACAACACGAGAGTTGTTTTCTGGTCTAGCATCAGAAGATCCACATGGTCACATGGCTAAATTGAGAAGTGTCTGCAAGAATTGTGTGGGACGACCGGAATTGGATATGGATGTCATAGGTTTGATAGTCTTCCCTCTGTCATTGACCGATGATACGGCGGTGTGGTTTGTTGAGCTTCCATATAATTCAATTCATACATGGGACCAATTGCATCGACTATTCATGGCGAAGTATTTCCCAGTGTCTAAGATGCTAAATCATAAATACAAGTTGAATAATTTTGTAGCACTACCTGGAGAGTCTATGAGTAGTTCATGGGATAGGTTCATCGCGTTCATCAAAACTGTCCTGAATCACCGCATAGATGATGAGTTATTAAAGGAGTATTTCTACAGAGGGCAAGATGGCAATGGAAAGGTTGTTCTAGATACCATTGCTGGAGGATCATATGGTGAGTGCACTTTTTGAGGATATCGCTGAGAAACTGAAGAAGATTTCCCGGAATAATAAGGCATAGAGCACTAGAAAAGCTAATACTGGAAAAAGCACATTTGATGTTCAAGCTGCACCAGATCAATCTAATGATGACATTCGTGAAGGGATGGCTCAGATGAGGACATAACTTGGGTAGGTATTGAAGCATGTGAGTGGAAATGCATAAAAGGTGATTGTGGTGAATTACCTAACTAGAACTCCACCCCCGCCAGTTGAGGAATGCTACTATGAGGAGGATGCATATTTGGTAAATGATCAGACTGGGGTTTTTGAACCAATGCCCAAGGTTCCAACTTGGATAATTGGTGCCAAGGTCAAGGAAACCAAGGTCGAAACTATCGAAAGTACAATCGAGAGGGAAACTATGTCTGGGATGGGAACTACAATCGTGATAACAACTACAACCGGAAAAACTATGACAACAGAAATGAGAGAGTTGGGCCCTATGTTCCACCTAGTAATAGGGAATCTGGCAATAGAGAAGTTGGGGGTAGTATGTCACACATTAAAGATATGATGGAGAAGATGATGAATGGAGCTGCATTTGGCAGCTTTTGGAGCAGCCTCTTCGCTCTCACCAAGGACCCTTGGTACTAGATTAGGGAACTTATTTTAAGACTCGAATTTTGATGTTAACTCACTAACCTCCTTGAACCTCAACATTAGCTCACATGCTTAGGCTCTAGATTAACCTAGCATTTTTCGGAGTGTTACATTATCTCCCCCTTAGGAAAATTCATCCTAGAATGACAATTTAAAACACATTAAGCGGGTTAATGACTCAAGACTAGCAACTCAACAACATGCCACATTAACAATGCACAAAACATAAAAGAAACATCACTCCACCTCAAGATATAATCAATGCAATCACAAGGAGGTAGGAACTACATCTACAACCCACTATGCACACAACATTATCATTTCATATCATTTTAGGAGGAACTACTTTCTCCATGCAACAAGCTCAACACAATCAATCAATAAAGATGCATCTAGCCATATCATAAAAGGTATAGCACAGATGTTCATTAGTTCACCTCACGAAGTCAAATATGCTACCATTATACTAAAGTGCGGCCCCACATGAGGAATACATAAATCATGAAAACTCAATACATGCAAAACATGAATTCTCACAAGAATATGCACACATAAAGAAAATCATAAAGAAAACTCATAGTACAATTATTCAAAAACGCCAACTCAAGAACTAATTACCTTAAGTAGGGTAGGAGTAGAAGGAAAAAGATGAGGATAGTGGGATTTCATATCGGCCTCGGCCTCCCAAGTAGCACCCTCAACTAAGTGATTCCTCCGTAAGACTTTAACAGAAACTACCTATTTGTTCCTTAACTCATAACTTGCCGGTCTAAAATCTCAACCGGAACTTCTTCATAGGAAAGATTTTCATCAACTCCTAAACCCTCTAAGGGAAGGATGGATACCGGATCACCAATGCACTTCTTGAGCATGGAGACATGGAACACTGGGTGAACTGGAGCCAACTCACTGGGTAAGTCCAATTCATTTGCAACATTTCCTGCACGTGTCAAGATTTGGTATGGCCCCACATATTGAGGACTAAGTTTCCCCTTCTTGCCAAACCTCATCACACCCTTTATAGGTGAGATTTTTAAGTAGAACCAATCACCAATCTCAAATTCAAGATCCCTTCTTCTATTGTCGGCATAGGACTTTTGCCGACTTTTGAGCCGTCTTCAACCTCTCTTTAATGAGTCAGACT